>JAXGGA010001443.1:0-152562 GCA_038373865.1 Uloborus plumipes
TTATTGTTAAAAAAATAATGATGGCTATTCAGTTACTCTTCGTATATTTGGCGTCGTAAAGTTTGGCCACAATCCAGAAATTTACCAAATCTCCCAGCCAGTGAAACACTACTTTCTCCAAATCAAAGAAAAAGAAAACGCTCTGGAAATGAATAGTAGTTGTTTGCAGTCTAAAGAGTATTTTATTGCATGTTTAAAACATGTATTTAATGCCCGCCATCACTAAATTTTTAGCAATAATAGTTCCATTCTGACATTTTCGGTAACACCGCTATTCAGTTACTCTTCGTATTTGGCGTCGTGAAGTTTGGCAACAATCGAGAATTTTACCAAACCTCCCAGCCACTGAAATTTTGCGTTTTTGAGGGTCACTGTTAGATTAATCATTTCAAAGAGATGGTGCGAAAGACATATTTCTTTCCTTTTAATGTTCACATTAAAATCACAGAAGAATGGTTGTGGCTGAGCTACCTGATACAATCGTTTCCCTATGTTAATAAATTTAGATTTAGCGACCAATTTTACATTGAAATTACGGTTAAATTGGTGAATTATATTAAATTTCAGTTGGCAATATTGCTGTGTTCGTTGAGAGTTTTCGAAAATCTTGGCACTACAAGTTGTGTCAAAAGTTCCATTAAAAAGTAAAAATTTCGCTAAAAATAAATAAGTTTTTCACACGCACACACACATACGAAAAGAAGAAAAAAGTCTTTAAAACTAAAATAACACCGCCATTGAACACTACAAACTGTGAAATGGCATTAAAAGTGTCATCTATCTATATCTATAAAAATGAGTGTATACTTGTATACTTGTTCTCTATATAAATCCACAGTTTGCGTCAGATTTTCATCAAACTTGACACAGAGGTTCCTTGATGCCCTAGAATTCTCATAGGCGGGGTCTTGAAATTTAAAAAAATCTAAAAAGCTCAAATTCAAGTTTTTTGTCAAAAAATGACCCTTTTATAGGAATCTAGCCTATTATTAGGCCTATTATTTTAATCGACATGAGCCTTTAGGTTACAAATTGATAAAATTTATGGTATTTAAATATTAGCATTTTCCAACAAAGATTAAAATTAAAACAATGAATTTTCATTTCAAGACTCACCTATTTCATTTTAGCATGAAATAAGTCAAAAACAATTATAATTCATGTTCTCATTTGGCACAAAATATGTATGATACAGAAAATTTTTTTCTTATCCTCCTATCAGAGAAATTTACTTTTTTCAAAGTTTGTACTTAAGAGACAGATTGATGCAAATTTTATATACCCAAATAAGAATAGAATTCTTCCAATTTTTTTTTCTTTTCTGAATGCTATGTTGTATTAATACGCACCCGGGCAACGCCGGGTATAAAGCTAGTAAATTATAAGAGTTTGCTTTCCATGTCTGCGAACAATGACAACGGTTCCGATCGCGTGAATAAAGGCAAAGCTGCATTTGCTAAAAAACGATATAACTCGGGTTCTATAGAACATGGAAGATCCAATTACATCGTATCAGACGCAGAAAAATTTTCTCTTTCATTTGGTGCGATTTATTAAGTTTTGAAGTATGTTTTCACTGCTAAAATCCCGAAAAACCTTTCAAAGGTTTTTAATTAATATCTCCGTTAATTAATACCAAGACTTCACTAGATAGCGTTTTATACAAGCTGTTTCATTTGATCAAAATTCTTGGTATAAAAACGATGGTCATTGTCCAGCGACATCTATAGAAGTTCATGGTAACTAACATTATGTACAAATCATATAAATAAAAGACAAAATTAAAAGTTAATTTGTTGGCGACAACTTTACAATTTGGCATTTAATTCTAGTTTAGTATATTTTAACGTCATTGAATAGCTTGTTTTATTTGTTGGTTTATTCTGCATTTTAGCGGCTTCTTTTAATTAGTTGGCGAATTATTTTTCATTTTAATTGATTCTAATCATTAATTAACTATGAAACGACACTGGAACCGCAGAGCGATAAATGGCGAATCTATTCGCTAAGCGAGCCAATACTACCAACGGGTTGCCATAGAACTTTTTAAATTCAGTCCACAGTTCGCCATGATACAGTTGGTCGTATAAAACGTTTGGTTGTGTATCTTTACCTGAAAAGGGAATTTCTTTCCCCTAAAAAGCAGTACTAATAAGGCCTTCGGCATCAATTCACTGGGTACTCTACTTCAGTTAACTATATCAATATTTTTTAACCCTTAACGATAGGATAAACATCGCTTTTTACAGCAGAAACAATATGCTAATAAATGTAAACAAACATTTGGGTGGTCCTTGTTCAGCGCTCTCTAGTGGGCAAATCTTCACCATTGATGTTTTGAGTAACTGTTGGGAACTGAAGTGAAGTGATTATTTAATTAAACTCAATGAGCGTGCAAGAAAATAAAAAAATCGCCTGCACGCTCAGTAAAATTAGTTTGAAAAAAGTTTTGAAAGTTGTTCTTAAGATTTTATTTGGCTCTGTAGTTTTCGTATAGTTTTGCTAAAATAAAAGTATTTTATTTGTAAAAAATGGTCATATTTATTATTCTAACATCAAGCATCGCATAGATGCAGTCCTGCTGAAGCACTTGATTTATTTGAACTTTTGTTTTAACTCAACATAATTGGCGTCCGTGACAGGACTTGAACCTGCAATCTTCTGATTCGAAGTCAGAAAATTCTCTCTCCAATTTTGATAAAAATCAAATTGTATTTTTGCAAACTCTCTGTGTTCGAATTAAATACAATAGTCATTTCATTTCACCCTCCAGGGTCCCCCGTACCTACCAGCTTAGTGGTTTAACCGGGATAGGGCCCTGAAGAGCGCTCTGTTCTTAATTTTGAACCAGAACCTAGGGTCGAGCAAACCATAGGCCCTAGCACCCCCAGAGGTATCGTTTCACTTGGAGGACTTTGTGACCACGACATTTTTAACGCCTCCCAGTCACCATTAATCAAGACGGTGGATCTTTGATCGGCTGGGATCGAACCCGGGCCCTTTCGGACACGAGTCCGATGCCTTACCGATCGGGCCACCACGGCCCCAAATACAATAGTCGAGAAAAAATAATTCGCGCTTTGGCTGATTCGGGAAGTCAAAGTAGTTATGTAAGTGAAAAAATTTTGAGTGAGCTGAAGGCAAAACCACTGCGTGAAGAAACAATAATTCACTCATTATTTGGGGGGGGGGGGGGAGGAAACGAATCCAAAGCTGCATAAGATATACACTGTCGAAGTGAGTGGTTTAAAGGGGTCTTATGTTTGCAGTTTTGAAGCTCTTTCTGAAAAGAGAATTTGTAGTTCAATACCAAAAATTAGCAATCCTTATATTTTGAATGAATTAAAGAAAAGGAATATTGAAGTTTCTGATTCCCTTTGTAACATGAAAGAAATTGATCTTTTAATAGGGGCAGATGTTTTAGGAAAATTGCTGACTGGGCGTTCAGTAGAGTTAGATTCTGGCCTCACTGCGGTAGAAATGAAGATTGGGTGGACTGTTATGGGTAAACAAAACACTTATGATAAAGATGGTGTTTTCCAAACTTTATCGATGCATGTTAAAAATATTCCTATAAATGAATTGTGGGAGCTAGAAAGCATAGGCATATCAGACCCCACTTCCAGTGCAAATGATAAAGCATGTATAGAAGAATATTTAACTGAATTTGAAGATAAATTAAAAATTCTTCCTGACGGGAGATACGAAGTAAAGCTTCCGTGGAAGCATGATTTTTCGAACTTATCAGACAATAAGGATTTAGCCTGGAGACGACATGAAAAAGTTGTAAATAAGTTGAAGTGCAGTAATGTTCTTGAGGATTACCAAAAAGTATTTAAGGAATGGGAAGATTTAAATATCATTGAACGTGTGCCAGACTCGGAGTTGGACAACAAATGCCATTATCTACCACATAGACCTGTTTTTAAAATAGATAGTAAAACCACAAAAATTCGACCGGTTTTTGATGCTTCAGCATCTCTGAGGGGTAAGACTTCTTTAAACGAAAACCTTTATAAAGGAGTAAACCTTATTAAATTAATACCAGACATTATTGACAGATTTAGATTATATCCTATTGGGTTGAGTGCAGACATAGAAAAGGCATTTTTGATGCTGTCTGTTGCTCCTGAAGACAGGGATTTTCTTCGATTTTTTTATCCATGCGAAGAAGGTCCGCTGATTTACAAACACTGCAGGGCCGTGTTTGGAGTAACATCGAGCCCATTTTTGCTCAATGCGTCTATTGCTCATCTTCTGGAAAATTGCCCTGCTGAATATTATGAGATTGCACAGAAGTTAAAATGTTCTTTTTTTGTGGACAATTGTGTAACAGGAGTGCATAATATCGAAGATGAGGTGAAGTTTGTTGAACAATCACAACTCATAATGTCAAAGGGATGTTTTAACTTGCGTGAGTTTGAGAGCAATGTAGCTAGTGAAAATGTTACTAAGCACTAATGTTGGTTTCCATGCACTGTAAAAAAAATCCGGAAACGTTTCTGAGTATGTCGGGCAGCTGCGGTTCATGTTATTTTCAGAAACGTTTCTGAGTATGACGGAATCCTCTTTCTGCTATTTTCAGAAACGTTTCTGAGCATGTCGGAATCCTCTTTCTGTTATTTTCAGAAACGTTTCTGAGTATGTCGGAAACCTCTTTCTGTTATTTCCAGAAACGTTTCTGAGTATGTCGGAAGCCCCTTTCTGTTATTTTCAAACACGTTTTTGAGTATTTCATGCAGCTGCGGTTCATGAAATTTTCAGAAAGATTTCTGAGTATTTCAGAAAGCTTTCTCAGTATTTCAGAAATCTCTTCAAAAATGTTTTCCAATGTTTCTGAACCCTTATTTTTGTCACTTTTTTTTTCTTTTGGTACACATCTGAATTATAATGATTCGTATGTTTTTTTCTTACCGCTGAGATTAGTAATATTTCATTTTAAAAAGTAAACAAAAAATAATTAAATAAAATCCTTTTATAATTGTGTAAAAATGCAAAATTTTTATTATTAATGAACTTTATTATGTTTATGTCTGGAATGATATTTTCATATCCTTTACTCATTAAACAATATAAACTAGCGTGCCATTTCAAAGCTTTTGGGCGGGAGAGGGCAAAAGGTATGTGCTCAATGAAAAGAAAAAAAACACAAAAATACAAGCAGAAATGCATAACAAAAAGCAGTAAATTTAAATTCCCAGGGGTCCATTACCCCCCCCCCCCTTCCCCCCAAATGAGGGACCTGAAGCTACATGAAATAAATTTCAAAAATTAAAATACAGTCGACGCTCGTTATAACGACCACACGTTATAAAGACCATCCCAATATAACGACCGGTGAGAAAACCCCCAACTGTATCCCAATGTACTCTATGTTCCACCTCTTACAGCGACCACTCGTTATAAAGACCTTTTTCTGTAGGACGGAGACGGTCGTTATATCGAGCGTCGACTGTATTTACTTACTCTATATTTTCAAATGAAACTTATGAATAATGTGCCACTCGTGGTCAGAGCATTTTCAAATGAACCGAAAATGACACTCTATTAAAATATTCTTCTTCGCACTCGATTAAAAGCTCTTCATGGTATAGTTATTCTTCTGCGCAGCAAAAAATTACTCACATCCCCCCCCCCCAATTCCTTTTGATACAGCATTCAAAATAAGTAAATTAATTAAAACACACAGTAATATCTTAGTATAACTGAAACGAAAAACCGGAGATTTCTTTCGCAGCGAAGAAAATCAACAAAAACTAAGCAGATAATTCTTTTCACTATGAGAAATAAAAAAATCTGCCAGCAATGCTAAAAATAAAAATAATCAAAAGAAGTCACCACACATTTCATTAGAGTTTACCGGGTGCGTTCAAAGTGCAACATCTATGCATTTACAGTGCGTTTCGAAATGATAGGTCCACCAGTAAAAACGAAAGTTATGCTGGTAAAAAAAAGGTTGTATTGTGTACAAAGTACTATTTTATAAACTACATTACTTCATTCAATGTAAAATAGCTCATAAATAATTTACAAATAATAGGAATAATGAGGAAAACTAAAATTAGATGAAACAGCTGTTTCAAAAAGATAGGTCCACTGAATCAAGCATCAAATAAATGTTGAATTAATAAGAAATGTTTCTGATTTTTTTTTCTGAATAAGCTCATAAATCATATTTGGCATGGTTTCTACAAGTTTTTGCAAACAATTTGTCCCGATTTTTGACCATTCGGAGGAAATAGCCCTTTTTAAGTCTGCAGTACTGCTGTACTGTCTTCCGCCTGCTTACACCACTCATTGCGAGTATACCCCACATGTTTTCTACTGGTTTCAAGTCGGGGCTGTAAGGTGGATAATAGATAATATGTACAACATTATCCAGAAATCATTCAAAAGTGGACTTTGCTGAGTTCAGAGGAGCATTGTCTGGTTGGAACAAGAGGAATGGGCCCCCAATAGGTTCTGATTGTGGAATAAAATATTGTTCAAACAGCTTGTTATAGCCAGCAGCATTCAAACCATTGTCTACAAATGCTATATCAGTTTTTCCTGTCCCTCTGAATCGGGCACAAGCCATAACGGAACCACCATCAGCTTGCCTCTTCGAGAATATCTGTCTATCGTTACGCAGATCGTGCCAGTAATAATGCCAACCATCTGGACCATCCAGGTTTAATTCCTTTTTATCACTCAATATCACACGATGCCTATCTTGTTTCCAGGACATCACTTCCTGCGCAAATTTCAATCTCTTTTCTTTGTGCTTTTTAGTCAATTTCGGAGCCGCTTTTCTCTTCAAGTAAACTAAACTGCCAAACTTCTTTACCGCTCTATGGACAGTAGATTTTGATACTGAAGGGTTTAGTTGTGTGGCCAAAGTGGATATGCCCATTATTTCCAGTTTTTAGGTCCCTTACGATAGTGCTTCCTTGTCGGGGTGTCACTTTTGATGGGCGGTCAGATGATTTTTTACTGCTATAAGCATTTCTAAATAGCAAAAAATTGTTTGCAACACTTTGCGATCTGTTTAAAAGCTTATCTATTTTCTCTATTCGATTTTCCAGACTGTTTAAATGCATCAATTTTCCCTGCTCAACCAGCGAAAGACTGCAATGACAACCCGTTTTGTTTAACTACAAAGTGCTGCTCAAATCTGTTTAAATACCTCCACAGCAGCAAGCATAATCCCGTAGCAATACTAGGCAACGATACTTATGCAAAATTTTTTGGAAAATTTATGTGGTTGGGGGCAATATTTTCTGAAGGTGGACCTATCTTTTTTGAAAACGGTCTGAAAAATGAAAAATTTTGCATCAAATAAGAAGAAATGATTTTATTTTTAAGAAAATTTCATCAAAACATAGTTATAAACAATTACAGATATATAATCACGAACAAAAAAAAAGTGATTTCTTATTCTTAATTAAACATTCGAAATTTAGAAAAAATAAGGGTGGGACCTATCATTTTCGAGGACGCGCTGTAGTCTGATTTCGTTTTCCCCCATTCGAAACGAAATCTGGCCGGCTGCTACGCATAATATGGGGATTCCCCCGAAGGCGGACGCCGCCGCCGCAAGAAAATGGAGCAGTGTATTTCTGTTTTATGATTAGTGGACGTCCAATAATAGAATGAGATAGATTTTTTATTAATAGGTCCCTTATGCTCAACATGCATAAAAAAAATGAATGATTGCAGTAACTCACAAAACAAAATAATATCACAAAAAAAAAATATTGCAATGCTGTCCCAATGAAAAACCAGTTTTTGATTACGTCGATACAAGTCCCCGAGAAAAAAAAAGTGTTTTGGGCACAACAAAGATTTTCATACAATTTAAAAGAAAAATAATCTATTTTCTAAGCAATGAACAATACTCCACCGGCTTCTGGAAGAAATAAAAAACAAAACTAAAACTTCTCTTCGATATATCGTAATAATCCATACGTGCAAACACAGTCTGATAATCCTGTTGGTACGGCCTTGAAGATGTAGTTTTTCGTATTAATTTTGATATGTCACCCAAAAACAAATATAATGCCTTGCGGATTGCTGAAGTAAAATACTGTATTTAATAATTACTCATGGATTTTATAGTTTCCCATAAAATTCGATTTTTATATTAAGCAAGACTAAAAACACACACACTCGCTAAAAATGCAAGCAAGTTTAATATGGGCGCCATTTTCCGGTTTTCAATCTTCTCCCCCACCTAAATTTTTGCTCGTTTGCGCATTGAGCTACGCAGCTTTCCTCTAAGGTATCTGAGTAGGGACGGAAAACGTTTTCCGAGTATTACGGAAAAAGTTCATCTTAAGCGGATGTTTCCGGTATATTCAGAAACGTTTATCTTATTTTCAGAAACGTTTCCGAATTTTTTTACAGTGTGGAGACGAGGTAAAGTTTCTAAACTTGATGTGCATAGTTTAAAGTAATCCCCCGAGTATAAATACAGTTTTATCCTAGAATACAATCCTGGCTGATTCTTCAGAATTCTTTATTTAAATTATATGTGCAGTACTTTACGATTCATCCCACTGTCGGGCAGCCAAACCACCGGTCATAGCCTCTTTCAACCAATGAGGAGGCTGCAACCTGCTGTTCATGTGACAGACCAAGATTAAAATAGTCTGATGAGTTACGAGCTTAACCCTTTATGGTCCCAAATTAAGTTAACAATGAATTTCTACATATTTTTTTTTTTTTTTTAAGTTGAAAATGCATCGAAAAGCATATATATACGGGTCATTCCATAGTGACTAACGCAACATTCAGAGCTGATTTGGTTACTGTTTTTACTTGTAACTTAAAGGATAAAAAATATTTTTTTAGTTATGATGGTGGATTTTACAATGTACATGGTATCTATGTATCATTTCTGCAAAGAATTTTAAAAACAAAAATAAACTGACAGTACATATTTTTTTCAACCAAAAGGGGCAGTGTGGACTAACGTAAACATTTTTTGCAAACCATGAAAAATTAATGCTCAAGCTCATGTTGTGAGGCAAAAAATTTTCTCAAAGTTAAGCAAGTGTTAAAAAATTGAATGATATATTTGAAAAAATGTGTAAAGGTTGGCTTTTTAAAAAACATAAAAACACATTTATTAAATCTTAATTTTTTTTTAGTCTTAAGTGTTTACTTTTACTCAAGATGGGCGTGTGGACTAACGTAAACGTGGACTAAAAGTAAACTATCGAATAACAAGCAGTAAACGCACTAAAAACTACTTATTATGGCTAATCTCAGTGATAATTACAATACTTTTTCAATTTTTTTTTTAACTTCTTATGTTGTGTGATTTTTATTTATGTATTTATTTACTTATTTTTTGATATTTTTTTCACTTCGATATTTTTTTTTCTTGGGCTGTGGTTGACATTTCTATGGAATGACCCATACCGAGTAAAAAAGTTGTGAAAATCTCGGGGGTCTAAGGTCTCCTACGCTTTACGGCCCCTAGGAAAAATTGTTTCTGATCGCAGGTACCATCTTGCGACCTCTCAGCGAGGAACAAGGAGTGGTAATTAAAAGCTTCAGTGTAGTTCCAGCCACTTAGGATTCATAATGCTAAATTAATATAAGCGGGACTTTTGAGTCCCGTCGGGGCATAAAAGGTTAGGCAGTAGAGAGAGAGAGACTCTTCGTTTGTGCGACAGAACACAATTGTTATGCAGTTCAAGCTCTTGTCTTTTTTATTTCTACATCGGTAAACCCATAGTTTTTAAATATTAAATGAAAACAAACAGCTTTCGTAAGAACTTATGCCTCGAGTTACTACAGAAATCATGCCACATACTGTAACTATCTTCTTTAAATTATTCTAGGCCCGTTACTTACGTTCATGTTACACCATTCTCTCCGCGATCAAAATACGAACTACTCGATGAAAAACTGGTTTCACATCGGGCAGCCGTCACTTTGGCACCGACACAAGCCAAAAAGCAAATGAATTGATAATTTTACCAAATAAATCATGCAATTACAAAAGCGAACATTTGCTGTTATTTATCATAACCATACGCATTAGCATTTCCTTGATATTCCTCCATTTCTTCCGATCTAATCTAAACCAGAAACACAAACAACCGGACCATAACATGAATTATGGGATGTGTCATTGCCGAACATGGAAATACAATTATCTCTCGCGATTGAACTCATGATTTGCTTACAAAATGAATTGAACGTTAAAACTCATGTATAAGACTTAATTTGCGGTGATAATCGTTTTAAAAAACATTCACTTTGAAGGCTACCTGTCACGATCTAGCTTAGAGCAGTGTGTAGGTCGATGCTTTCGATCTCGTTTTGTTGTTGACTCTCCCAGACAATGGGAAGTCTCGACTTTTAACGGTGTCGACTGAAACAAAAAGTTCGATCAAGGTCCGGATCATAACCACACCCCACCATTTTTGGCCCCCAATCGCTTTTCAAGTACTATGCCTGATGATGAAAGATAGCAGTGATTGATATTGCTGCAGAAGTGTTAAAATTTTTCTTTTCTTTTGGAACTGTTTTCCTTGTTTGCCTTTACGATTGTGTACCATAGTAAATGTTATCAAAACTTCTTTGCCCTGAGTTTTTCTTTGGGGCCAAGATAATGGATTTCATGTAAATTTAATGATATTCATGTCGCACCTTTTAAACCTGATTGCATAACCATGTAATGGTGAAAAAGTAAATGTTACCTCAAAAAATTGGCTATGAATTTTGTACTTCGAAAACAACACCGACCGGTGAGAGTAAATAAAAACATTCTCCGGATCATTAATCTCATTAATGAACCTCTTAAAATCAAATAGACGTTGGGTTTAAGCTAAGTATTTGAGAAAATGAAGTCAGCATTATTTTTATTTTCTTTTTCTTTCAACTTCATAAGAGTTTTTTTTTTTTTTTTGCTTTTTAGTTATTTACACATTAGAAGATTTTTTTTTAATTTTGTTCCCTCGAAACTTTCAACTTAATAAAATATAAATATTTATAATAGAATAAGCAGATCACTTGCCAAGATCCTAATAAGACAGAGAACTGGCCATCTTAAGGGGAAGAAAATTCAACCGGATTGAACAAAAACATATTCCAGCTGCAAAAACTGTGACAAAAATTAAGTCTTCTCTTGCCCGGCCATCTTGGCTAGAATTCAAGAAGTCAGAATCACTCCCTTCTAGTACTTTTATTCAGACATTTGTATTCAGATAACTAAGGCTAAGTGGACTTATTTAAATTTCAAATTTTCCATCTATAGACATGACAACAACAACATTTCTAATAGATAACACCTAATTTATATTTTATAGTATACTTTTGAACTCAAAACTTATTCTATTTCACACTCATAACAACCGCTGCTTTCGGTGACCAGCTGATCTTCCCCTATGCCTTAAAACTAGGGATACTTTTGGAAAGCCATGTTTTAGCCGACGTATACTTCTAAAAGTTTTCATACTCTAAAACCAATATACAATTTCGAGAATCTTCCCTTGACAATATTTACCTTCTTTGTGTTGATAGGAAATGGTAATTGTAGCAAGTTGAGTTAGATTACCTTCGCAGCAGATCTGAAAAAATATTCCAACATAGATTCGCTGCAGTAATGCGTTCCTAGTTTACTAAATATCAACCAAAAAAATTAAACATTGTCAAGGTTATGTCTTAACTTATCAGAGCCATTCTATCTATTGTCCAATATAGTCAACTCTTGACAGCTCAAAACCTTATAATTTGAATGTTTTTTTTATCTCGAAGTTTTCATTTGGTCCCAAACTTTTGTAAACGATAGGAAAATTTCCCATAATATTTGGTAGACTTACGAGATTAAGGCAGGGATTCAAGTGAAACACCATTGTGCAATCGCTACGGGAAGTGAATTACATTATCATCAACTTAACTTGGCACTGACGTCACTACGGGTGGAGCCAATAAGAGCTCACAAGCAGTCAGAGATCTCCTCTTATTCGCCAAGTAGGCTGTGACGTTTTATCTAGCTCGTTTTTCATAGGCAAACGTCACGCTGACGTCACGATGTTTTTATCAAGAAACGTTCTAATGTAATTCATTTCCAGTAGCGATTGTAATTTGAGATCGCCTGTTTCACTTGAATTCCTGCCATAGTCAACTCTTGACAGCTCAAAACCTAATAATTTGAATGTTTTTTTTTTTTTTATCTCGAAGTTTTCATTTGGTCCTAAACTCTTGTAAACGATAGGAAACTTTCCCATAATATTTGGTAGACTTACGAGATTTATCTAAGACAATTTCCAGATTTCTCTAACTAAATAATATGAAAAGAGTATCTAGATTTATGTGAGATTTAAAAAAGAGACAAAATATCATTTTCTAGAGAATAAACGATAAAACAACGAACATTTTGCAACGATTACAGGGAAAATCCATAAAAATAAAAGACAGTGTAGTTGAAAACATGTACTGTGGTTGATTCTGATTTATTGTCTGCTGTATTTTTCATTTAATATTTATATTTTTATTATCGTCTGCAATGTTTACATTTATTGTATCCTTTAGTTTATTTCTCGTTTGCGCTATCAATTTTTTCTTGTAATGGCAATAACAACAGAAATGAATTAGAATGGTTGGAATATTTTTAATGAAACGGTGTTGTTGGTTTTTTATCGCTCGATGTTAGCGGAGAATAATATTTTATTTTGCTGTAAATTTGTAATTAAATGTATTTTTTAATGAAAAGTGAAGATACCGGTCTTATTTATTGGAGTGAATATTATATTTATATGAAATTTCCCAAGAAGTGAAATGCAAGAAACATTCGTATTCAGTTTCTATCGCGCCACCAGCAATTTATACCTCAGCAGCCAGCTACAGACAAGTATGTCCTATCTTGCTCTCCCGGTTTTCTTCAGCTTCAGCATAAGTTAAATCCTGTCTCGATGAGGATAAAGGTCGAGAAGTGTTCTCTTACTAATAGCAGACTAAAATGGCAGTATGATTGAGTGATAGGTTCTCATTCTTTTTAAGAACCCCACCGAGCTCGCCATTTATTTTGCCGTTTATTTCATTTATTTATTTTTTTCATTAAGTGATGCTTAATTTCATTCTTCCAGGCACATCCGTCACAGGAGCAATTCTTGAGCTGGGGCTCAGTACGTGATAAAGAGGTGCAATTCAAAATCTTACATTTGACGTTAATTGACTCGTTCTTTCAAAAATAATGCCGCAGTGGTTCATCGATGTTCACTTTTCAGTTGGAGATTTCTTCGATAAATTGAACACGGTTGCAGTTTTACTGGCACTAACCTTTTTATTTCTCCATTAAGTCTAAAATGTAAACAAAGTTAGAAGTCATTTTGCTACTTAATTTTCGGACGTTAGATTAATGTTATCTTTCTTAAACCAATGCATGCACTTAAGTATTAGTTTTTATACCCTGGCAACACATACTGAAACGGATCTTTAGTCCGGTTTTTCTAGGAAAAAAGTTTTAATCCAAGTAAAGTACGCTTTCCTTAAATTTTACCTTAATTTTCATTTTAAGACCCGAAATGGGCCAATATTCATTTTTAGCAAGGAATTGCAGTTCGGATGTTCGGTAGCCTTTATAAGAACCACATGTTATGCAATGGCAACGAGAGGTCATGTCCGCCTTGTCGAAAATTCGGGTCCCGGCTCGGAATCGGAGTAATATAAAGTTGGCAAGTTTTATGGGGAGAGGGGCCAGTGAAGAGAGGACCCGGAGACCAAACTGGTAAGGGATCCACCTTGACTCTAGGTGGCCCTGTTATGATATACTAAACGGAAAAAAGTAAAAGGTGGAATACCCTTGTGGGAAAATGTCAAAAGGAAAAACAAATGGCCAATTAAACATTAATCTTGAATTACAGTAATCAAATGGAATGTCTTTTTCCTAAAATGAAGTTTTTGTCAATAACTTAAGCGACCCTCTTGTATGCTTTCATTCACTTCCTTATTAGCTTAGTAATATTAAAATTCTTAGGGCCATGCTCCACATCAGCGTAAAACGCGACCGAAACTGAAGGCAGAAACCGAAAATCCGGGTACTTTCCATAGGAATACCATTGAATCCATTTTACGCTTCTGCCTATTTTTTCTGCTTTACGTCGATGTGGAGCATGGCCCTAAGTCATAAAACTGAGTTTATTTCGTACTCTTCCATAATATACTATAATTTATTACTTAAAATAGAAAAATTATCATTAAGAACCTAAAAAATATTATTTCTGCTGCAGCATGCGGAGTAAGGGGGGGGGGAGGAGTAGGCGTAGCTTCTCCACCTGTTTAGTGGAGTACTAGGGTTCCTGCTTTTGACATTTTTGAAGATTGCTGAAGTTTTAGAGAGTAGTTGAATTGTTTTATTCGTACACTATTAAAACTACGGGTGATGCAGGGGTGCCAATAAGAAAGCTGGGGTGGAAGCAAAGTGCCATGGGGTGCCATAGCGAATTTTAAATGCTCTTTTCGTACCAAAAGGCCTCTCAGAAGGTGCCTAATGCTTTTTCTAGAGCGCCATCGGCACCCTTTAGGCTAGCGCATGCTCAGTGAGACATCTGAAAGGCACCCCTGATAGCCTGCGGCTGCGCATTGCGACTCCAAGGTCTCATCATCATCATCAACTATTTGAATGGCGGACATCTTGTTTACGTCGACACGACAGAATTTTTGGTGCAGTGTTTTCACAGTCTTGGATTTCCCCTTGAGTTTATTACAAAAATTTATTAATTATTCATTTTAATATTAGAATTCTCACGTAAGTACATGCATTTAATCACAGTTCTAAGATTTTCCAACATTTTTCAATCATTTCAAATTGTTCCAACGGAAATTTATCTCTTTGTAGCGATTCTCTTTTTGCTGCGTAGACACAGCCAACAAGCAGCAGAACGCGAAGGAAAGAAAAAAAAAAAAAAAACTCTGCCTGACTCTTTCTTTCTTATTTGTTTTTATCATGCTTGTATGTATGCCATGATTTGCATTTTGTGCTTTCGCTAATATCTTTCGTTGGCGTTATTGATAACGAATGCTGAGTTCGTTATTACCAAAACTTACTTTTTTTTGTTCCCTCAGTTGAAATGAATAGATCCTTAAAATATATTTCGATTTTTAATCTGCCGAGAAACTGGATGTTTAACAAACACTGCTTTTCGAATACCCCTAAATTTTAGTCCTTTAGTTTAGATATTTAAATGTCGAACTATGCATACGTATTTAATATGTTACTCTTGATTAAAATTTTAGAAGTTAATGAAACGATTCAATTTTTTATTGACAGAATAATACAACTGAATATTTTTGATTGTTTTTGAAAGGGATCCATAAAATACCCTCCCTCTTCATTTTCGGTACAGATAATGTAATAGTAAATATCAATAGCATTTTAAAACTACTGAGTTGAATCCAAGTCATGAGTTCTTTTAAAATATGTTGGAAAGTCTGAAATGTGAGAAAATGCCTTAAATTACAAGTTCGATCATTTTCAAATCTGAATTCAAGGTGAAAAAACCAATAACCCTTCGTGAATAAAAACAATAAATAAAAGTAAACATAATTGAAAAACAAAAACGCACACAGCACAGGGGGTTCTGCAATAGTGAACAGTGAGGGTGCAATTATACTCTCCTATACGGTTCCATCTTTCACCCGCGCTGCTTGTTGAATTGAGGGTTCCAGTTTTTCACCCAAGCCAAGGTGAAATCTCGGTACTCTACTGGGTGCCGCTGATGTTACAAGCGTTTCACCCCGGAAAGGTGCCAATTGCAACCAGTAGTTTTAACAGTGTAGTTTGTGGTTCCGAGAATGGTCGTTATAATGATAACACACCCGTAATCTCTAACAGATTTCCGAAGCACCACTAGTGGTGCTGCAGGTAGAAAATACAATAGCTCTATTGGTCTATTATAACCTTTGATACTTGTAATCAGTTGGAATATCGAACAGTTTTAACAAATTGTGTTAATAAAGTTGATCTTTTAGTAATTAGCAACTAGAGTTAAATTTTCATTGCAAAAGATAAGATTTTCCCCTATATAGAAAAAGGTTCTCTTGCCTTGTTTATTTATTTATTTTCACCTATTCAAACTCCATTTCGTTACCTTTCGTGACATTGTATGCTTGTGTATTGAAAAAAAAAACTGAATTTAAAGGGTTTTTATTTTTATTTTCTTATTTAATGATTTAATTGAGTTTATAATTTTTTATTGAGAAACAAATTTTTATTTTTAGCAATTAGTCTTGACATGATATTCAACCAAACAAATATTGATCTAATGCTTGAAAATCGATGTTTTTCTGCGAAAAAGAAATATCATTCAGTTCTAGAAGGAACTTCTTTCTAGTATATACTTTCAAAATCTTTGTACTTTTTGTCGATGCATTACTTAATGCAGAGCGATGTATTGCCATCTGTATTCTCTTCAACCAACCACTGAACATTAGGGTGGAGCGAAAAAAACAAAGTTTTTATTTTCGAATCGTAATAGTGCGGAAAAGTTGCGATTGGTGAAGATTTACAAAACAAAAAAAAAATTTGAAATCGGATAATATCTTCCGATCCCGCAACGAGCCTGAAATTTTGACAAGAAGTTCTGTCAAGAACTAAACGAGCCTACTTTCCCGTACATCGACATCGGCAATCTAGCATCTAATCAATATTCTCTTGAATATCTGAAACTGAAAATTATGTCAAACATACCTTTATAACACTTAAAGCTGATTTCTAAAAGCAAAATATACCCCTCTCATCAGATGATCAGGACACGTAAAAAGTAAATAAACGAGTAAATAAAGTTTTGTCGCACCTTTTAAAGAATGTAACTGCTATAGTTCTTCCGTAGAAAAATTTCATAATCGGTTTCAAATGAAAAAAAAATAAAAAATAAAATAAAAGTACAGAGAACATCAAAACACATTTTATCGAAGAAAGAAAAAAACCTCGTTCGTTAATAAAATGTCTCGAATTTTATTTTTAATCCGTTGCCAGTCGTTAAATATAAGTAAAGAATAAAATGCTCTCGTGAATGAACAATTTTTGTAATCAAAAAAAAAAATATCGTCTGCCAAAAAAAAAAATAAATAAATAAAAAAAATAATAATAAAAAATTAAACAAAACAAATGAATAAATAAACAAAAAATCGTCTGCCCAGTCAGTCATTTTTTTCTGAGCCTGCATTTCCGGAGTCGGAGTCGGAATCAGAGTCCTCACAGAAGATTTTTCAAAAAAGTACTTAGCATACATTTTTTATGAAA
Source organism: Uloborus plumipes (assembly GCA_038373865.1). Classification (NCBI taxonomy): domain Eukaryota; kingdom Metazoa; phylum Arthropoda; class Arachnida; order Araneae; family Uloboridae; genus Uloborus; species Uloborus plumipes. The sequence continues at coordinate 17,240 of JAXGGA010001443.1, forward strand.
ACTGTTTTCTTACAAAGTTAGTTTGAAGGAAATCCGCCTTTAAGTTTAGAATCAACATTCAATTTAAATTTCCCAGTAGGCGCTCATGTTAAAAATTTTTCTGAACGGTTCATCATTGAACGAAAAATGGTTCAAATTGAAAAGTGAAATACGGGAACGAGTCTCTCCGAGATCTTTCGAACAAAAAAAGTTTATTCAATTCAGACAGTTCACTTAAAAGTTATTAGGTGGAGAAAGGTTGCTTGAACGGTTCAATGTTGAACGAAAAAATGTTCAAATTGAAAATTTAAATACGGTAATGAAGTATCCTTGCCGATATCTTTCGAACAAAAAAAAGTTTGTTTAAATCGGATTGTTCACTCAAAAGTTATTAGGGGTGAGAGCTTGTTTGAACGGTTCAATGTTGAACGAAAAATTGTTCAAATCAAAAATGTAGGTACGGGAATGAAGTATCCTTGAAAAGATCTTTCGAACAAAAAAAAGTTTGTTCAAATCGGACTGTTCATTCAAAAGTTAGTATCGCGGGACCGGTTATTTGAACGGCTCAAAGTTGAACCAAAAATTGTTCAAATCAAAAAATCAAATATGGGAATGAGCTGTACTCGCCGAGATCTTTCCAACAAAAAAAAGTTTGTCCAAATCGGAATGTTCATTCAAAAGTTATTAGGGGGGGACAGACAGACACCGACCGACAGACCGACACACAAATTCCCCATCTCAATACCCTACTTTCAAATTTTTAATTTTTCGATATTCATTTTACCTCTTTATTTTTTTAACTTGGCGATATTTTTTGGACTTGGCGATATTTTTTTTAACTTGGCGATTTTTTTTGGACTTGGCGATATTTTTTAGATGCATTAAGCTACTTTTAATACTTTTTTCGTCTTTCTTTTATTTTTAACGGGAAAGTAGGCTAAAAAAATTAAAATTCTCATGTGTTTTTAGCGATTTTTTAAAATTTTTGTTTCAATGTTTTATTTTAATGCTCTTGGACGGAAAAGTGACGATTGGTGAAGCCTTCTGAAATTTTAAAACATATATTGAGATCGAATAATACCTTCTGATATAGGAACAAGTTAGAAAAACCAAAAAATTGGAAATTTTCAGCTTTTTTGGGAGGGATTAAAAAAATTTTAAAAAATGTTCTCATTTTTTTTTCTTTTTTTTTACCTGGTATCATAGCGTAAAGAATTTTAAAAAGCACTATATTGCTCTTAAACATTAATTTTTTTCTTGATTTTTTAGGTACTGTCGTCCTCGCTTAATCGGATAACGGATAAACGAATACCCCGCTTATACGAATAAAATATCTTGGAACCGATGCCACAGACGTAATGTTAAAGATCCCCGCTTAATCGAATACCCCGTTTAATCGAATAATATTTCTTGGAACCGACAGTATTTGTTTTAGCGGGGCCGACAGTATTTTCTAAACATGCAAAATTACCATTCTTTACAACAATGAAACACAACTCAGTACAAAAACCCACTAAATAAGATACCCAATCGCAAAATAAACGCTAATTTTAATCACTAAACTATAAACAATTTTCATGCCTAACTAATTATATACAATTTTTTAACCGCCTTTTGAAGTCTGTGCCTTCTAAAAACTGTTACCTAACCTAACTGACTACCCACAGAATCCTTTAGCATTAATTTTATTAAAAACTAATTTTTGTTGAGTCTTTAAGATTAAACCTAGTTAGGTTAGGTAGTGTATATAATGAGACTACAAAAGGCAATTAAAAATTAAGAAACTAACATATAATGAGGTAAGTATTAAAATAGTTTATCGTTTAAAGTTAAAAAATATTGTTCATCTTATGAGTGAATGTTTTGTTCAGTGGATTTTTGTTCGGAAAAAGTTAAACAAAGTTAATTAAGAGCAAGAATCTGAGAAACTGTCACGCCTAGCATTATGAGGTGATTCATGACCTCTCAGATTTTTCCCGAAAATTTACCAAATGTTTATTATCTTATTGAAAGACCAAATCCAGAATGTTTTGTTCTAATGTTGAGTTGTTTAGTTTTTATGGATCCCTAAAGGTGAAGGTGCGGCATCAAAAATTAAGCAGATTTTCAAGACATGGAAGTTGCTGTGAACCAAAACTCTTACCAGGAACTGTTTAACTCCAATTTTCTTTTTGTATATGGAATATAGAAGGTTGAAGAAACTTTACAAAATGAATGTTAAATTTGTTCCAATTTTCTTTTTGTATATGGAATATAGAAGGTTGAAACTTTACAAAATGAATGTTAAATTTGTGGTAAGTTGCTGCCGTAAGGTCAGTGAAGGCCCTCAAAACAAGGCATTTTTGACGTTTTTTAGCGTTTTTGAGGTCCAAAAACAGCTTGTACTGTTCAGTTGCCACAGCAAAAGTAGTGTCGTTTGAAAGACCAGTGTAAGCACTTTAAAATAATGTATAAACAACCGAGGAAAGTTCAACGTGCTTTTAGTTGCGTAAGGCCGAAATATAAAAAATGTCATATTTTACCGATATTCAAACGGTCATAACTTCCTCTGCCAACAACATATAGAAATTTTTTTTTTTTGCCAATGTCATACTCTATTCTCTGTTTTAACAGAACAATTGAGTTCTTTGAGGCGAAATGCTTAAAATTTTTTTACAAAAAATGCACAGGAAAAAATTTATTTTTTGTAAAAAAATTTTCAACATTTCGCCTCAAAGGACTCAGCTGTTCTGTTAAGACAAAGAATAGAGTGTGACATTGGCAAAAAAAAATATTTCAATATGTTGTTGGCAGAGGAAGTTATGACCGTTTGAATATCGGTAATATATGACATTTTTCATATTTCGGATTTACACAACTAAAAGCACGTTGAACTTTCCTCGGTTATTTATACATTATTTTAAAGTGCTTACACTGGTCTTTCAAACGACACTACTTTTGCCGTGGCAACTGAAATGTACAAGCTGTTTTTGGACCTCAAAAATGCTGAAAAACGTCAAAAATGCCTTGTTTTGAGGGCCTTCACTGATTTTACGGCAACAACTTACCTCAAATTTAACAATCATTTTGTAAAGTTTGAAGCTTCTGTATTCCATATACAAAAGAAAATTGAAGTTCAATAGATCCTGGTAGGAGTTTTGGCTGACAACAACTTCCATGTCTGGAAAATCCGCTTGATTTTTGATGCCGCACCTTCACCTTTAGGGATCCATAAAAACTAAACAACTCAACTTTAGAACAAAACATTCTGGATTTGGTCTTTCAATAAGATAATAAACATTTGGTAATTTTTTGGAAAAAATCTGAGACTTCATGAATCACAGGTGTGACACTCTCAGATTCTTGCTCTTAATCATTACAGGGTGTTTGAAGCGATACATAATAATATGTATTTTCTACAACTAACAACGGAAAAGATTTCAAGCTTTCTGAACATGGCACTTTAAAATATTTCTGATAAATAATAATAGTTATAGAGTTTATTTGCCAACATCAAAACCAAATTCCTTCTTCTCTTCAAAAAAAGGCAAAACACAGAGAACATTTTAAAAGAAAAGAAACCGAAATTAATAAAAGAGCCTCAATAAAAAGAAACTGCTTCGATTCTGACTTATTTTCTTTTTTCTGTTTCTGTTTCCAGGTCTACTATCTTTCACATTTGACCTTCATTTTTCTAAACGTCAACGTATTACCTGCCCGGAGGTTAGGTGTCCATGAAGGACGAAAAATTCTTGATCGTTTGGTAACCTCTTTGTTCTTAAACTCATGGATAGCTTCCCTTTCAGCGCTGCTTTTAATATAAAAACAATGAATCGTTTTCTTTTTCTTATTCTTCTTCTAACTGGCTTTTATGGTATCGAAGTTCCGCACATGGTTAGCAAGTTCCAAGTCTGCTTTAAATCCTTGGTGGCATGGAAAGAGCTAGCCGCAGTTTCTTTTTGAACTGTGAATCAAGGATCCAAAATCAATTGTTTCTGTAAGTCTATTATTTTTTCTGCGAGAAAATAGTTGGTGAAGCTCCTTATAAATTAGTCATTGTAAAGTTCTTCTTTTTGTCCTTATTTTTTGTTTCCATACAGTGACATTGAAGGAAAACTGTGATGTCTGTTTCTAAATGGATGTTGAGAAGGAATTCTAAATGCGTAAAATGCTGTGTACTTTTCGAGTTCTCATGATGAAGTAAATGTTTTATTTCCTGATTTTAACAACAGCAGTGCTATAATTCAGAATCCTGCTGTTCCTGACGTGCTTTGACTACATTCATTAAAAATCAGCAGAATTCTGCTGAAGATATTAAGCCCTAATAAGCATTTTTTGGCCGTATAACTATTAGGACTGTTTCACGGAAAACGGTCGTTTTGTCCCGCACACGACGCATAATATGTTTCATAAAACAAAATAGTTTAAAAGGGTCATGGGCAAAATTTTATTGCTAAGAAGTCACAAAAATATGAATGATTTCTTAGGTAAATAATTTCGTCATTACCATTTTAGATTATTACATTTTAATGAAATACATGAACAGTTACGTAAGGGACAAAATGGCTCATTTTTAGTGGAATAGCTTAAAACGCATATTTTTCAACCGCTTGCCTGGTTATACCTATCCCGAGTTATCTCGGGCTCGTATGAGTTGCACGTAATTATTATCCCGAGAAATTTCGGGTGACCCTAAATGATTTTACACCTAAAAAAATAAAATTCAACTTGAAACCTACATATTTTGTTTCATTTTCTTACATTAAAAATTCAAAATCGAAAATGTGATTTTTTTTTTTTTTTTTTTTGCATCTTTTTCCAAAAAAATGTGTAAGGGAAGCTGTTAATGATGTATATTATTATTTCTCAAGAAATGAGATATAAAGGGCTTGGAGGATCAAAGGGCTATGTTACATTTTGAAAATTGATTTTTCTGAACAAGTAAACAATGAATTAGTAAGCAAATAAAAATTGGTAAATCAAAAAGTAGATGTCCTTGTACCATTTTCATACACACGCCAAAACCAGAAAACGAAAAAACTGCAACAATAAAACTTTAAACTTTAATTACTCGCAATTTCTGTTTTGTCACATAACCCCTCCATCTCCCGAGCCCTTCATATGTTTCATTTACATTGGAACCTTAGCTTTCAAATATACAGTTTGTTTTGTCATTGCTGTGGTAAGAGCGCAAAAATTTTAACTAAATCATTCAGCACATTAGAAGAGGTTGACTTTGGTTTTAGCGAGTTACACATACGAATAAATTAGTTTTTAAACACCAGACATTATTGAATAAAAAATATAACTGTCAGGAGTATTTTTGCATTTGCTGCAAAAATTAAAAAATGCTTAATAAATGTTTTTTTTTCTTTAATTTTTGTAACTTTTCAAAATTGAGTCTCACCCCTTCCATGTCCGAAACTCCTGTGTCATGACATGTTATAAATATGAGGTTTATAAATACATCATAACACAGATACACCACAACCAACATAAGAACAGATAAGAAAAAATCATTTGACATCATTGCAGTTCTGCTTGAATATTACATTCACGATTTGGCTCATATTTCTAATTCTCTTCATCTTCTTTTAGATAGCAATCTTCCCAATGTGCGGTCTTCTTTTCAGTAATGATCCTATTCTAAACTGGAAGCTGAATCCACTCTCTATGCAACTAATCTATGCCAAAGATCTATGCAGCTATGGGTTTTGATTTAAAAAAAAAAAATGAGGATCACCAAGTTCTCATACCCACTTGCCTTGCCAAGTTTATTTGACCTCCACGACAGCCATGCTTTGTTATGCGCTATATTGTAATGGAATTAGTTTTTCTATCTATTACCCCCCCCTCCCCACCTTTGATGGAAACACATAATGAAATCATTTTCAGAAATTGAAAAACAAACAGAAGTTTTTTAAACATTTTTCGTCCTACGTCGGGCGTATATAGGAAATTAACGAGGAGGCAAGCAAATCATTAAGATAAATTTACAAATTGATGTTCTAATATATTAAAGTTTTTATTGAGAGTAGATATTTTTCAATTTATTTTGGAAGGGAGACAGTTGGTTCACTTTAAACTCCCTAAAGTACGCAACAACAGCGGATTCAGCTTCTGGTTTTGTTGGAGGTCATTATCGGAAAGGAGGGGACGGGTCAAGGTGCAATTTTAGGACTCAAATGAGGGAGTGGGATTCATCGAAAAAGTCCTTAAAATGTAGTTTTAGGCCATTTTTGATTCCTTTAGGGTGCCCCCATTACCACCCCCCTGAGTTTGCGCCTATCCTTTTGCCCCTCCGGATTCTCAAAGTGCCCCCCAGCAGGTTTGCTCATCCTCCCTCCCAAGCTCAACGCTCAATGGCACAAATCCCCCCCCACCCCCAAGTTTTCACAACCCTCTTCTGCTTTTTTAGCCCTCTTTTTAAATTATTTATTTTTCAAACATCATTATTTTTTTAATATTATTTATTCATTTTTTTTAATATTATTGATTTATTTCTTAAATATTATTTATTTTTTTTTAAATTATACTATTATTTTTTACAGACGTATTATCATTTAATTTTTAATTCGAATTATGCGCAGAATATAATTGTTTTTTTCCCTTTCCACACATTCCAAGCACACACACACACACACACTCACACAAAATAAATAAATTAATTAAAAAATATTAATGAAGAAATAAAAGAAATAATTTAAATTAAAAAAAATAATAAATAATGTAAATAATAATTAAATTAGTTTGAAAAAATACCCCCCAAAACTTTGATGGCGCAACTTGCGCCATAATCCCCCCCATGTGGCCACCCAGCCCCCCGGAGCAAAACGTCTGAAAGAAACACAGTAAATAAGACTTGCGCCCGTCTCCCACGGACTGTGGTCACAGTCCGTGTCTCCAGCTTCCGATGGCGCGTGCGGGCTATTTTTTCGCCGGGGTCTTTCAGGTTGGTTGACGGTGTCTGTCCGCGGGCCCGACCGGAAAGAGTGGTCGCTGCATGGTTTACCTTGAATGAGAGCCTCCCCCCTCCCCCCCCCCCCTTTTGGTTCAAATCGGATGTGCAATGAGTCGAACGTCCAGCACGAGCCACACGATACGCTCAAGTTTTCTGACACCGTTTAGGGGAAAAGTGGAGGGATTTTTTTTTGTTTCCCTCGAAAATACTCGTAAATGCTCTACTTCAGCGATGCCCAACCGTTTTTTTCCCAGGAGAGTCGCACCTCTGTTTGAGATGAATAGCAATTGCTAGATCTTGTGCAACCTTTTAATATCTTTAACAATGTTCTAGTCTAGACGACATGGAGGAGCATAGAAAAAACGAAAATATATGATAAATGCATAAAAAAAATTAATTTGAATTTTGATACCTCGAATTCAAATTATGTTTTTCGCAATAACAATTGAAGGGCTTATGAGATAAAGGGGTTACGTAACAAAACCCTAGTTTAGAGTAATGTAGGTTCAAAATTCTATTTTTGCAGCTTCTGGTTTTATCATTTAGTGAGCATATGAAACTAGCATATTGCCATCTATTTTTTAATGTACCAACTTTTATTTGCTTAACTGTATCCATTGCTTACCTGTGTCCAGATTGTATTTTCAAAACTGTAACCTATCCCCTTTATCCATCAAAAAATTCAGTTATGATAAGTGTGGCGTACATCCGAGAACACATAACCCGACTTTGTCCCCTAGTCTTTAACTCATTTTGGCTCAGTGGTTAAAATACTGAATTGACATCACAAAGGACCCTGGATCAAACCCCAGTAGAGACACACACCCGTATGCCACATCTCAGTGACCCAGCAAATCAACAGGTGGCGCTATCAACCCCCAGTACTGCTCCGCCATGTCCTACATGGCCTCTGCAGGAGCCGGTGAGCAGGTATAGGCACGCAGGAGCAGATTAGAAAAGCCAAGAAGGATTATACAAAAAATTCTCCACATATATGCGGCTGGGTATTTTTGGCTCACTTTTTTTTTTTTTTTGGAAAAGTAATATCACGAGAAGAGTAAGAGAAATTGATTTTTGTTAATTCTCTCAACACTGCTGGCTTATGAGCAAGACTGCAAAAATCCACATTGTCAGCAAAACTGTATGCCTGCACAGATTTTTTTGTATTTGAAACCTAAGAATTGTATTTTTCAATCATGCATACATCTGAGCAACAGAGTACCACATTAGAACTGACCTTTTTTTTAAAAAATTGTATCATAAAAATGAAGACCTCTTTACGATGTCATAGAATAAAGATTTGCGGGGTGAATTGAAACGCTTTGTTCTGTTGTTCCGATTCAAATTTATAACGAGGATAAGAAAAAAGAAACGAAGGAAATTGTTTAAAAAATCAAAAGATTCCAACCCCAATTTTTCTATACGTGGGAAGATTTTACAGGAGGGTCTCCTAAACTCGGAGATCTCAAGAAACGGAGAAGAGAGCCCAGAAGATGTTACGAGAAAACTTAGCAATCATACGTTTACCGGTATGGAAAATGCACCTTTATTTGACAATAACTATCTATTCTGACTCTCCTCCATCAATACTATTTATTTTTGTTTAACCTATTACAGGTTACATTACAAATGATAAGATTTTTAACTTGGTTTCCAATTGACCCTTATCAACGGTGTGAATCGGAACACCTTTAAAAAGTACATATTTCAATAAAAACTGTTCAACATGCAAATTATAATTCCAACGCTCATGAGGCACTAATACGCAGGGATACTCCAGACACGTGTTTCGCGTTACAAGGAACGCCTTTTTCAATGCGAAAAATTGGGAGCTTATGGATGCACAGACATCCGACAAAAGCCTTCACTGTTCAACATGGTTTGTTTTTGCTTGGAATATCAAGAGCAAATCAAGACCAAAGTTTTTTTTTCCCAAAATATCAAACTTCTGAAAAAATCTTTCAATTACTTTTTTTATGATCAAAACTGAAAAGTGTTGCGATTCAGCTCGTTATACGGTACGATAAAGTTCTGCCGAAAGAGAAAATGTTAGGGAAAAATATACTTCAAACAGAAAAAAAAAAATCCCTCGCAGGATTTCTGTAGGGAAAAGATTTTTCTGCAATCTGATCTGCATAAGTAAGATTAAATGTGTCTCGATGCTTGACATCAGCGAGACCTTGAAGTGACTTGTGGCACACTCCGCGGTTCCGGTGACATACCCGGTTACGGTTACGGATGCGAGCTCACAGAGGAAACACTCTCGTTTATCTCGAGATTGTCCAAGACCTTTTTCTGTGGATGAAATTATTTCCGAAATCAAGATTTGGAATTATTTTCTCGCTCAGGAGGAGATCCGCTTGCATTTTGATCAAACGGATGTCATTCTGGCTGGAATGAGATCTCGTTTAGTCTACGAATGAGATTTTATAGCAAGGGGGCCGGAAAGAGATGTCTTTTTCAAGAAAATACATTTTGAATAATTTTTAGTTTTAATCGATCAGGATTTTCGTTATTTACAACTTTTCTCAATCCAATGTGAAAATTTTCTAAAACACATTGATAAAAATTGGTTGATTTTGGACGGAAATGTCAGGAGCTGGGACGCCTCAATGGGAGGTCACGGGAAGTCAAAGTGACCTCCCAAAACGTTCCTTATTCGGCAAAGTTGGAGACATAAATGCAAACACTGCAATTTTTAAATGTCCTTTTTATTAGAAGTACATATTTAGGCATATTTGCATTTTGAATTTGGAGTTCCATTTGGCAATTAAGAATTACCGCTCTGTCAAAAATTTTAGTGCGGAACACCCCTAGTTAAGACATGCCATCATGAATAAATTTTTTTCTATATTCTTCTTATCACAAAGCGATCGCAACAAAGGGAAACCAGATGGTGCAATGTCAGGTGAAGCAACTAGTTTTTCAGGGTTTGTTTTTTGTTTCCATTGTGGTCTTACATGTCTCATATCCACGCTTGTCTGTTGACAATCGCTGGAAAACACTTGCCCTATGTTGTGACATTTGATCTCATTTTTACCAAATACTAAAACCCATATGGTAAAAATGCTTAAAAATTGAAGAAATGCCATCTCCAGATATATAGAGTCAAAATGATTTGATTTTTAACAATCCGTAATAGAAATGTTGTTCCCTAGATGACAAAACGTCGTTGATAATGAGGGCAAATTCTATACTTCAGAAGCAGACTAACTTTTTTTTTTCTCTTAAAATTTGGTTATATTAGTCGATTTTAACATTACAGATTAAAAGACCTCTTTAAAAAATCGGAATATAGCCTCAAAAATCAACCAGGCTGGCTACCGTAGACACCATCCTAAGAATTTTAAGTTCTATTTTTGTGAAATTACCTGAAAAAAGTACAGTTTCTGGAATTTTCAGCTTTTATTTTCGTGAAATAAATCAATCCAGTGAGTAAAAAATTAATTTTTACTCGTCCATTTTTTTTTAGCACTGAAAAGTGAGGGGGCAATTGCCCCCCCCCCTTTCTCCCTTATATGCCTATGGGATCGGCCATATGAGAATGGAAAATGTTAGAACTGTTTTGATAGTTTTCAATGCAACCCTTTTCGGACAACGACCAAGGAGTAGACCACCGAAAAAAAAATGGCTCAACTGCTAAGACTCCGGTTTTATTGTTGTTAAAATCAAAAATTGGAGGTCATGGCCAAAAGAAGATTGACTGTATTATTTAGCCAAGGCATAAGTTCATAACAAATTGTCGACACAACTATGATGATGATAATGGATTTCTTTTTTATTTGCAGTTGCCAAAAAAATAAATAAATAAATAAATAAAACTTTAAAACGAAAAAAGAAGGAAAGAAACAAAAGAAAGAAAAAATAGAAAAGGAAGCGAAAAACAATGTTTCAACATTCATTACTTCACGATAATCAGGGGTGCCCATCCCCCCAAAGCTCAATAGCGCAAATCCCCCCCCCCCCATTTCTCACAACTCTCTTGTGCTTTTATTTTTATTTTCACCCCCCCCTTTTTTATTTTATTTATTTTTTAAAATATTATTTATTTATTTTTTTAAATATTGTTTATTTATATTGTAAATTATTATTTATTTATTTTTTAAAATTGTAACAATTATTTTTTAGACACAATATTATTAATTTTTTAAAAGTTCGAATTATGTGCAGAATAGAATCGCTTTTCCCTTTCTAGACATTCCAAGCACATGCACAAGCATACAAAAAAAGAGAGAAAAAAAATAACTATAAAGAAATAAAAGAAATGAGTTGAATTATAAAAAAAATAATGAATAATTTTTATTAAAAAAAATCAGTAAATAATTTAAATTAAAAAAAATAAATTAATAAATAATTTGAATAAATAAATAAATAAATTAGTTTTAAAAAATCCCCCCCCCCCAAAGAGTTTGATGGCTCAACTTGCGCCATAACCCCCCCCCCCCCTGACGATAATAACATTTGCGGTTTGAATTCTCTTCATTTTGACTTAGTCGATTTATCTGTATCTCGCTTCAAGTTAAAGATTCCTAGCTTCTTTTAAAATTAATTTATTAATTTTTCTAAGAATAAGTGTTTGCTATTTGAAATCAAAACCTAAAAACATATTTAGAATTTCCACTCTTTTTCTGTTATTCGGCTCTAAATAATTGCTTGTCTTGGTTTTCTAGATAAAACGGTTTGAAAGTCCCCAGCAGGTGTTAATATTATAATTGTTGGAATTGTTCAAAAAAGTACCCTCAGAATACCGAAATCAATAATAGTTTATCTAAGCATGTTCTTCATTTAAAAAAAAAAAAAATCTCCAACAAAGTTTGTCTGAAATATATATATATATATATATATTATATGTGTGTGTATGTGCATAGGCGGCTCGTACAAGGGGGTAAGGGGGGCGACTGCCACCTCACTTCTAAAGTAAAGGGGCCTTGTCCCCCTCACTTTTCACGGTTAAAAAGTAATAATCGAGTGAAAAAAGATTTTTACCCCAGTGGATTTTGGGTGAATTTTTGGTGAATTTCACCAAAATAAAAGCAGAATATTCCAAAAATCGGACTTTTTTTCATGGTATTTGATTAAAATGAATATGAATGAAAATCAACCAGCCTGGTTCATTTTGGAGGTTACTTTTTGCATTTTTTAGAGGTCATTTAATCAGTAATGTTAAAATCCAATAATATAGCCAAATTTAACAAAAATAATAATAAAACAAAGTTTTAGAGGTGCTGCCTCCTAACTCCCCCCCCCCCATTTCTTTTGTCCCCCCCTTTTTTGGGCGCACTTGCCGCCTAAGTCTGTGTGAATTGCGATATTTTTGTCATATACCCCCTCCACAAAAATGTTGCGAAACGCTTCAGGGGTCACACATATCACTCACTGCGGTAAAAAGCTTCAAAGCACCTGTACCCTACCGATGCCAAGGTCAAAACGCTAGGAATGAACCTGTTTCTCGGTGGTTTACCGTGCGCCCAAAGACGGGACGGGACCATTTCCGGTTTCCGGTACACTCGACGGTTGGCCGCCATTTGCAGTGGGGGGGGGGGGGGGGCTTTGAGCAAACGAGTGTGTTTCCTGTGGCTGGGGTGGTCCGTAAAAATAAAAAAAGAATGCAACTGACCAACTGGGGAAAATAGTGAATGAGAGAAAGGATTTTGCACACTTGAATTAAGCGTTTAATTTTGTATCTAAGTTGGAAGTTACAAAGTGGAAGCTTACAACAATACAATTAGACACAGGTGCAACCGAAAAAAAATAATGCTGAAATGCCTGGTTGTTGCATTGTATGAAACCACTCTATGTTGTTAAAAATAACCAACAGTGTCGCTTTTCAATCATTTTTTTTTATTTGAAAATTTCCAAAATATAGAATGAAACTAACTGTCCTTTGACAAAACTCCATGCTTTATATTTCATGTATGTACCTATAAAGTAAAGATATGTCTACTTTTTTTAGCCTTTTTTCAGTTTAAATTAAAAGAAAGATGAAAAAAGTTTTAAAGGGGGCTTAATGCATTTTTAAAATTTCACCAAGTCCAAAAAAAGTCAAAAAGAAAGAAAAAAATGAATTATCATCGAAAAAATTAAAAATTGAAAAGTAGGGGTTTGAGATGCGGAATTTGTGTGTTTGTCGGTCTGTCAATCTGTCTGTCCCCTCTTAATAACTTTTGAATGAACAGTCCAATTTGAACAACTTTTTTTTTGTACAGAAAAAAACAACGTTACGAATGCACAAATGAGCAGGGATACTGCAGACACGTGTCTGCAGTATCCCTGCTCATTTGTGCATTCGTAACGTTGTTTTTTTCTGTACATCTATAGCACAAAGGTATTTTTAAACCTTAACTTTTTTTTGGTCGAAAGATCTCGGCAAGAAAAGGTCATTTCCATATTTCACTTTTTGAAGTGAAGCATTTTTCGATCAACTTTGAACCTTTCAAAAGGATTCTAAAAACAATTATTACAGTTCTTCTAATACTCGTAGAGTCTTCGAACTGTTTTTTTTTTTTTTTTTTTTTTTTTTTTTTTTTTTTTTGTAGAAAATTCTAAGCTTTCGAATAACATGAATTTGAAAATACATATGAAATATTTCTCCACCATTTTATCAAATTTGTGTGAAAAATGAGCGAAGAATTAGAATAAAAAAAGAGCAAAATAGAATTTTCGAAAAAACGCTTCGAGGCACACCCCCAAAAGTTACAAACTAACTTTGTGCCAACTTTTATGAAAATCGACCGCACAGTTTTGCCCCTATGCCCGTCACAGATAGATAGACAGAAAGAAAGCCGGACCCACCATCAGCTTTATTATTAGTATAATAATTTTAAATAAAACAAAATTAAAAAAAAAACGACTTTGGTTCAACAAGGTTTCGGCTAAATATGCTTCGAGTAAAACCTAACCTGCTGGCAACATTTGTATGGAGTGATTTGGATCCGTATAGCTTTTAGAATTTTGCCAGGTCAAGTGTGTCCCAACTGATCATTTCTTTATGTACCAGTTTCTTAATAACATTAGTACACTCTTACAACTACAGGTTGCCTACAAGGTACCTTTAAGGTATGAATAGGTACCTTTAAGGGTGAAACAGTGTAACACTAGCGGCATGGCACCCTCTGAAGGGTACCACTTGACTCCCTATGGCATCCTTGCAGGTGCCATGAATCAAATGGTACACTTCAGAAGGTATTGCTGATGCTAAACGTTTCATACTTAAAGGTGCCTTGTGCAACCTGTAGTTTAAACAGTGTATACCCATAGCGGTTTCACGAGTGTAAACTTTCATCTTTCTGCAATGAATAATAATTTGCAGATAAAATTGCTGTGAGCGGGTGTTTTTGTTTTTCAATTGTGTTTACTTTTATTTATTGTTTTTATTCACGAAATCTTGGTACATTTTCACCTTGAATTCAAATTTGAAAATGATCGAAACTTGTAATTAAAGGCATTTTCTCACAGTTCAGACTTTCAAACATATTTTAAAAGAATTCATGACTCAACTCAGCAGTTTTAAAATGCTATTGACATTTACTACAGCATTATCTGCACTAAAAATGAAGAAGGAAGGTATTTTATGGATCCCTTTCAATTACAATCAAAAATATTCAGTTGTATTATACGATCAATAAAAAATTGAATCGTTTCATTAACTTCTAAAATTTTATTCAAGAGTAGCATATCAATTCGTTTGCTTTGTTCGACATTTGAATATCTTTATGGAATAAAAGATAGGGCTGGGTATTTGAAAAGCAGTTTTTGTTAAACGTCAAGTTTTTCGACAGATTAAAAATCGAAATATATTTTACGATCCATTCATTTCAACTGATGGAACAAAAAAAAAGTAAGCTCTGGCAAAAACGAACTCAGCACTATTTATCAATAACGAAAACGAAAGATATTAGCGATAGCACGAAATGCAAATCATGGCATTAAAATAGTATATACATATTAGGGTGAGTCGAAAAAATCGATTTTTTTATTTCGAAATCGCATTACCTCTCAAAAGTTGTGGTTTAGTATCCACAACTTGGGAAAAATAAGAAAAAAATTCTAAGTTGACGTCTTCGGTTCGCGCATGAGGCTCAAAGTTGGAAAAAATATGTTAAAAATGGAAATTTTCAAAAAAAAAAAAAAAAGAAAAAAAACTGTAACTTTTTATAATGCAAATACCATAAGCTGTAAATATTTTGTGCATTTTTAATCTAAAAAAATATTTTATAGCTTTTACATACGATCTTTAGTTTGCACATCAGCCTTAAATTGGGCTAAAATCGCCTACAATGTCAAATTTCGAAAATATCGATTTTTTTTATTTTGAAATCGCATTACCCTTCAAAAGTTGTGGTTTGGTATCCAAAATTTGAGAAAAATAAATAAAAAATCTAAGTTGACTCCTTCGGTTCGCGCATGAGGCTCAAAGTTGGAAAATATATGCTAAAAATAGAAATTTTCAAAAAATAATTTGAAAAAAAAGTAATTTTTTTTTTCTATCGAAACTGCTTTAAATTGTTAGTAGATAACATAAGTTGAACACAAAAAATTATATATAACTTTTAGAAGATACATTCTGTTTGTGCATAAGGCTCAAGATCTGAAAAAAAATGTCAAAAACTGAAACAGAACGCACTATGTCGGCGCTGTGCTAGAATATATTTGTTCTACAGCCGACTTTTCTAGACACTACACATATTCTAGGAGACAGTTCAAAGTCCCTGCAGTCTGCACTCCCTTTGGTTGTCACTTAGTCAGCTAGACCCGCCAAACAAACAGCATCTTTAATTAGCAACTGAAAGTGAATCAAAAAGTGCAGCGTGTTTAGCTTTAGGTGAGTTTTTTTTTTTATAACTTTACATATTTTTATGCTCAAGTTTTGTTATACTGTTCTCCGTTCTCCAAATAGTAAATAATGGAACCCCAGAAAACTTCTAAACGTTTAATTATTTGTCCGTTTTTTGGTGTGCCGAAAGGGTTAAGTCAAAGTGTTTTAACCACATGTGCAGATGTGTTGTTAGCTTGCTTTGAAGAAAAATCGCAATCTGTAAAAGGCGAACCTTTTTCAAGGATTTCAGATTGCATAGTTCATAGAAGAAATTTACTGCAAAGCTTCTATACCAACGGTCAGTCATGTACGTATTGTAAAATTGATAAAGGATTACCATAATACTACACTTTGAGAAAGTCATTTAGTCGTGATAAAGATAAATTGAACTTCAAGACAAAACTCAATCATTTTGTTAATTAAGCGAAGTCTAGACTTTTTGACGTTGCTTCTTTTAAGTGTGCAATGAATTTTTCGTGTTCTTGTGCTAAAAAGCCAATCTCTTGAAGATGTACACTATACATTTGTACATTGGTATAGAACGCACATTGGTATTACCACTGTACATTGGTATAGAAGCTTTGCAGTAAATTTCTTCTATTTAAGCAGATATGCAATCTGAAATCCTTGAAAAAGGTTCGCCTTTTACAGATTGCGATTTTTCTTCAAAACAAGTTAACAACACATCTGCACATGTGGGTAACACACTTTGACTTAACCCTTTCGGTGCACCAAAAAACGGACAAACAATTAAACGTTTAGAAGTTTTCCGGGGTTCCATTATTTATTAGTCGGAGAACGGAGAACAGTATAACAAAACTTGAGCATAAAAATATGCTATAAAGTTACAAAAAAAAAAAAAAAAAAAAACTCACCCAAAGCTAAACACGCTGCACTTTTTGATTCACTTTCAGTTGCTAATTAAAGATGCTGTTTGTTTGGCGGGTCTAGCTGACTAAGTGACAACCAAAAGGAGTGCAGACTGCAGGGACTTTGAACTGTCTCCTAGAATATGTGTAGTGTCTAGAAAAGTCGGCTGTAGAACAAAAATATACCGGCACAGCGCCGACATAGTGCGTTCTGGTTCAGTTTTTGACATTTTTTTTCATATCTTGAGCCTTATGCACAAACAGAATGTATCTTCTAAAAGTTATATATAATTTTTTGTGTTCAACTTATGTTATCTACTAACAATTTAAAGCAGTTTCGATAGAAAACAATTACCTTTTTTTTTTTAAATTATTTTTTGAAAATTTCCATTTTTAGCATATATTTTCCAACTTTGAGCCTCATGCGCGAACCGAGGGAGTCAACTTAGATTTTTTTTATTATTTTTCCCAAATTTTGGATACCAAACCACAATTTTTGAGAGGTAATGCGATTTCGAAATAAAAAAAATCGATATTTTCGAAATTTGACATTGTAGGCGATTTTAGCCCAATTTAAGGCTGATGTGCAAACTAATGATCGTATGTAAAAGCTATAAAATATTTTTTTAGATTAAAAATGCACAAAATATTTACAGCTTATGGTATTTGCATTATAAAAAGTTGCAATTTTTTTTTCTTTTTTCCTTTTGAAAATTTCCATTTTTAACATATTTTTTCCAACTTTGAGCCTCATGCGCGAACCGAAGACGTCAACTTAGATTTTTTTTCTTATTTTTCCCAAGTTGTGGATACTAAACCACAACTTTTGAGAGGTAATGCGATATCGAAATAAAAAAATCGATTTTTTCGACTCACCCTAATACATATACGTATAATTAAAACAAATAAAAACGAAAGAGTCGGGAAGAGTCCCCCCACCCCTCGTTCTGCTGCTTGCTGGTTGTGTCTACACAGGAAAAGAGAATCGCTACGCACAGATACATTTCCGTAAGAACGCTTTGAAATTATTTTGAATATGTTGGGAAAGCTTACAGCCATGATTAAATGCATGTACTTCCCTGAGAATTCGATTAAAATGAGGAATTAATCCATTTTTGTAATGAACTCAAGGTGAAATCCAAGACTGAAAATACTGTACCGAGAATTCTGTCGTTTCGATGTAAACAAGATGTCCGCCATTCAAATAGTTGATGATGATGATGAGACTGTAGAAACTGGAGCCGGAATTATTATTTTATTATAAAAACATTTATTAATACTTGAAAGGACACTTAAAACTTAATTCTTAATCTTACAGCCAATATTTTCGTAACTGTTTTACATCCACTTATTTTCAATGTCCACTTTATCGAAAGAACAAAAACATTTTCCCGATTCTTATCTGTTGCCAGATTCATTTTCACAATATCACTTCCAAAATGGTTTGACGTCATAGTTTTTAGGAAGTGGCTTAACTAGAGTTACAACATACTCCCACCTTTGTGTTGCATGATTGTGCAACACAAATCTTAATCACTTTGAATAGTTCAGTCTAGTTGGAGCCTTCACGTTTCTTCCACATCTAGTCTTCTGAACTATCACTGGAACTGGAGAGGGACTTTTAGAAACAACCAAGTCTGGTTTCGTAACCCTTCTGTCCACTCGCTCTTCCTCGGTAATCTTCTTATAGTAGCCTGGAAATTTAGCAGCTTCATCGAAAGTCAACTCTAACGGGTATATTCTCTGAAGGGGCCGAATAATTTCTCCACTCGCAGTACGTAACTTAGCAACTCGTTGAACTGAGTCCTTTCCTGTGTATAACTCGATCACTCTAGCTAGTGGCCAAGTTATTCTATTAGAATTGTTAGCTTGCACTAGAACGATTTCGCCTACGGATATTTTCCTTCCATTGGAAGGGACTTTGGGATGCCGCACTAACTCTCCCAAATATTCCTTTAGAAAACGTTGTCGTAAATTTTGTCTTAATGACTGGACGTATCGTGCACGTTTTAGAAGATGGCAAGAATCCACCACGTCCAAATCCACTGTATCTCCTTCACGGAGATCTTGAATGAAATGTGCAGGTGTCAACGGTTGTAATTCATTCGGGTCATCAGACAAATACGTAAGGGGTCTACTGTTAATAGTTTTCTCACAATCACAGAGGAGAGTTAACATCTCTTCGTAAGTCACGCATGCTCTTTTCAAACTTTTCCGTAGGAGCTCCTTCAGTACTCGCACCATTCGCTCCCACCATCCGCCATACCAAGGTGCGGAAGGTGGATTAAAGCGCCACTGGATTTTTTCAATGGCACATTCACGTTGAACTGAAGACCAATCAATCGCCTTGAGGGCCCGAGCAGTTCCTGTGAAGTTAGTGCCGTTATCCGAGTACATGATTGAAGAACGACCTCTCCGTGCAAAAAAGCGTCGTAAAGCTTGCATAAAACTTTCAGTTGAAAGAGATGTGACTAATTCAAAATGGACCGCTCTGTAGACAGCACATGTGAACAGTACAATCCATGCCTTTTGCCCACTTCGAAGGAACACAGGGCCCGCCAGATCAACTCCTGAGACCTGGAAACTTGCTACTCTGTGAATTCGGTCTGGAGGCAAAGGTGATGGTTCAGGAATCACAGGTTTCGTCGAGATCTTTCTACACTGAAGACATTGACGAATTACTTCTCGTACTACCTTTCGACCCTGAGGGATCCAGAAGCGTTGTCGTAAAAATGCCAATGTCACTAACATTCCTCCGTGCTTTAAAACTTGATGAGTATGTTCTATCATTCTTCGTACGATAACATGATCTGGAAGTACTATAGGTTTCTGAAATTGCTCATCGTCATCACTTAGTATGAGTCTAGTTTTAACTCTTAGGATGCCATCATCCTCAAAAAACTGTATTGTTTCTGAGTATTTTTCTTTCACATCAGATGTCCATTCACGCTGTATCAAACTTATAATTGCCTTCTCTGCCACATCAAGCTCTGTGTTTGTAAGTTCACCGATAATCTTAGGGGATTTCTTACTTGCGTTATGGGAAAATCTTATGATCCAAGCAGTCATACGTAAAAGTTTCGTATACTGAGAAAAGTACAAAAGTCTATCACTGAACTTTTCATTGATAGTGAAGTTAACAGAAGCACTTATAGTTTTCTTGCACTCTGACAAAGCTTCTTCAGGATAGAGAATTTCTGCTTGGGGCCAAAGCTCTTGCGGCTGTTTTAACCAGTGTGGTCCCTCCCACCACTTTGCTTGCAGAAGCTGCCTCCAGTTACAAGATCGGGATGGCAAATCACAAGGGTTCATATCGCCTGGCACATGCCTCCAAGCTTTAATGTCTGTCAGATCTCGTATTTCTTTTACTCTATTTCCGACAAAAGTGTTCCACGGTTCTTTCCGCGTAATCCAACAGAGGACAACCATGGAATCTGTCCAGTAATACGTTTTTAATGGCATCTTGAGATCTTCTAAAATGGAATTTGACAATCGAGCTCCAATCGCTGCAGCTAACAATTCAAGACGTGGAATTGTTGGAGAGTTCATGGGAGCTACTCTTGCCTTTGCAGACACCAACTGTACAGATACTCCCTCTTCATCCTCGCAACGCAAAAACGCACACGCTGCGAATGCACAAATAGATGCATCTGTAAAAATATGTAGAGAAGTTAAATCAGGATTCCCACGGAAAATTCGTCGTGGAATAGTACATTGTTTAATAAGATCAATATCTTCGATCCATTTCAAGTATTTTCTTTGTATATCTTCAGGAACAATTTCATCCCAGTCAATTTTGCGCCGCCACGTTTCTTGCAACAACATTTTAGGCAATAGTGTAGCAGGACAAGTGAAACCTATGGGGTCGTATATACTGTTCACTAGGGCCAATAAACTTCTCTTTGTTATTTTACCGTGATCACTACAAACTTTCGGACTCACGCATGAAAGCTCATCTTTCGGTATGTTCCATTTTAAACCTAGTATGTTTTGATTTTCTTCTTCCATTCCATTATAGGCCCAACAACGTAAATCAAACTGAGCTTCTTTCATAATTTCTTTTGACTGTGTGATCAGTTGACGTAGTTCTTCATCAGTATTCACACTCGTAATGAGGTTATCGACATAGAACCCATTCTTCAGTTTTTCGATTGTTGTATCCAGTTCTTCGTTTTGATATTTTTCCAAGCTTAAATGATACCCAAGAGTAGCATTGAGCAAAAATGGACTACTCGTAAGACCGAACACCACTCGGCAGTGTTCGAAGATTTTTATCTTACTACAGCTCTCATCCTCCCACCATAAAAATCTGAGAACATTCCTATTCTCTGGACGAATGCTGATCTGAAGAAATGCTTGCCTGATATCCGCCGTAACCCCAATGACACCGTATCGGAAGTTTGTCAACAATGCTGGAATTTTCTGTATTAAACTAGGACCTACACTGAGGCAATCATTTAAAGAGGCTGATCCGGGATTTTTTACTGATGCGTCAAAGACCGGTCTAACTTTGGTCGTGTTAGAATATGGCTTAAGAACTGGTCTGTGGGGTAGGTAATGGCCAAATGTGTGAGCATCAGAAGTAGAAACAGTCTCAATGATATGCTCTTCTTCCCATTGACGAAAAACTTGGCAATATGAGTCAAAAACCTTCTCTCTTTTAATTCGTTTCGTAACACTTTTTAATCTCGATTCTGCGATATTGTAATTGTCCGACAGAGAAGAATGTCCTGAAAGCCACGGTAAAGACACTTCGTAACGACCCCCATCATTTGTAGTAATTGTTTCCTTAAAATGCAGTAAGGTGTCTTCTTCAATCTGCAACGAATTTTTTCTTTCAATGGGATCGGATATTCCTAGCGTTTCCAAGTCCCAGAGTTTTGGAAGTTGAGAGTTCTGTAAGGTTAAGGATACCATGTTCATAACATTTTTTCTTTTCCTTGATCCTAAAATGCACCATCCAAATTTTGTTTCTATTGCTGCTATTCCAGATGGAAGTATTTCTATTCTACCAGTCATGATTCTACCAAGCGTATCATCTCCCAAAAGCATTCTGATGGGGGACACTTGTTTTCCAACAGCACTTAATTTAATGCCTCGAGAAGCTAGTTCCGAAATTAAGGCAGGATCTTGAACGTTAGGCAAAGTTGTACAAATTTCTGCCTGGTCGAGAACAGGTATCTTACAGGAAAATTTGTTGAACACACTTTTAACTTGTACATCGTAACGCCTATGCTTAGCTTCCGCTGTGACTCCTCCACCAAACAGTCCTTGCGTAATTAACTCCTCTCCTGAAGGCGATAGATCGAGCTCAACAGCTAGACTTTCTTCGATATAAGATCTGTGAGATCCGTCATCCAGAAGAGCCCTTACATATTCTACCTTATTTTTGTTATATACTCGTACAATTAGAGTTTTTAAGTATATTACATTCGTAGTGCCTTCAACCGAAATGAGAGAGTTCGAATTTCCTTCAGTTTTGGATGCTGTTTGATGCTTGCTTAAATCTGGACACAGCAGCGCATAATGCCTTCGATTGCAAATAATGCACCGTACGGAGCTTTTGCATTTCTTTGCAAAATGTCCATATCTTAAACATACTAGACAACAGTTTTTCTTCATGACAGTAGATTTCAAATCATTTAGTGACATATTTTTTGCTTTTATACAGTCACTACTCTTATGCTTCCCCTCGCAGAAAATGCATAGTGATTTATCTGGTGATGTGGAGATAAGTGCTGATGCGGATGGAACGTGATTTTTCTCTTCCAAGAACGTAACTTGGGCTTGCTTCTTTGTATTGCCATCGGAATTGAACCCCATCTGAGCGAGGGCGCGGTGTTCTTCGCCTTCTACTTCATGACCCAAGAAGGTCATCAAATCTTCCAGAAGTTGTTCTTGTTTCTTTGAAGTTGATTCATCGCGGTTCAATCTGTACCTGTCCCACGCTATGAGAGTGTCCACTGGTAGGCAGGACTCCACTACTGGAAACAACATCGCTGCATAATTTTGCGTAGTTACACCTAATGTCTCTAATACTCGTAAATAAGATCCAAGCTTGTCGTATAGTTCTGATAATTTAATATTGGACCTGCTGTTTACCAATGATAGAAGATTTCGGACGTATACTTCAATTATCAAATCATCTCTTCCAAATCTAGATTTTAGATGATTTACAGCTTTTTTGTAGTTTTCTTTTGAAGGTGGGTAACTATCAACAATGTCTCTGGCTTTGGTTTTAATTTTTAATGAATTTATTAGGTATTGAAATTTGTCTTCTTCTCTTAGATCTTCATCTTCATTTATTCGGCCAAATTGTCCCCAGAACGCAACCCAATTTTTTGGAGACAAATCGAATTCCTTAAGTTTCAACTTCGGCAGCTTTAAATTTTCCGCAGATTTTCTGCTCGAAGTATTAGAAATTAGATCATCTTTCGTATAATGTCTTTCGTATAAAATTCTTACTTCTATAAAGCGATCTCTGTATGATTCCATTGCGTCATAGTCGGCATCGGAAAACGTTATGAAATCTTTCAGTGCTTCATCAACTTTAAACAAGCGATCTGCCTTTTCTGCAACTTTCTGAAACTGCACTAAGACACTATCGACTTCTTTTTGTTCGTGAAGCGCGAAAAACTGTTTTTCAGCTGCAGTAAATAATCTTCTTAGATTTGTCCTTTCCTTTCGTAAATTTGTCACTGCAGCTGTTTCCATCTCAGCTTCAGTCTCTTTCGTATCAGTCATCTTATTAGTTCAATATAAATATGCGTACTGTATAAAAAATCCACTAATGAAATAGCCGCTTGAACGTAAATCACATCAGCGAGAGTTATTTTTCAAGGACAGTCATTAGCCTATATGATCCGACATTGCGTTTCAGTTCTTAAATGGCGGAACTTTTCACAGTTAAATATCAAACGTTTTAGATTCTACTCACTCTCACGGACGCCACTTTTGTAGAAACTGGAGCCGGGATTATTATTTTATTATAAAAACATTTATTAATACTTGAAAGGACACTTAAAACTTAATTCTTAATCTTACAGCCAATATTTTCGTAACTGTTTTACATCCACTTATTTTCAATGTCCACTTTATCGAAAGAACAAAAACATTTTCCCGATTCTTATCTGTTGCCAGATTCATTTTCACAATATCACTTCCAAAATGGTTTGACGTCATAGTTTTTAGGAAGTGGCTTAACTAGAGTTACAACAGAGACCTTGGAGTGGCAATGCGTAGGAGCAAGCTATCAGAAGTGCCGCTTGGAACTGTGAGATGTTTCACTGAGCATGCGCAAGCTTCATTAACCCTAAAGGGTGCCGATGGCGCTCCAGAGTTGGCATTAAGCACCCTCTAAGAGGCCTTTTGGTGCAGTAAGAGCATTTCAAATTCGCTATGGCACCCCATGGCACTTTGCTTTCACCCCAGCTTTCTTATAGGCACCCTAGCGGCACCCGTAGTTTTAACAGTGTAGGCAAAATATGACACTGAACCATGCGGACTATTTACGATGTTTCATTAGAAGAGCAAAGCACTATGTAAATCAGAGTAGTTTCGAATAAAACTCCAAGTCCTTCTCTCCTGTGAAATATTTCGGGATTGGTGAATATTGTGTAAATATTACTCTTATTTATTCTTAAACAGAATTAAGTTATGGAATTGCGTCATTGGGTAGACCGACCGGTGAATGAACATCTCGTAATTTTTTGGAAAAAATAAGTTTTAAAAACATTTTTCTGAGATAAGCTGGTAGTAGTAACTTTCCTTTACACATCTCTAAAAAGAAAGACGGCTAGAGAATACTCGGTTTGTCTTCTGTTCAGGGTGCTCAACCACTGAGTCAGGGCATTTTTTATTTACTCTTTTTTTTTTTCAATTAAATCCGCAAAAAAACCTGAAGCAGGACTATAAAAACTCGCAATTTTTTACAAATAATTACACACTTCACGCATATCTAAAGTGTTTTACTGTCGATGCTACGAATTTTTGAAAATGAGATTCCGCTTAAGTATTCATTTACTGATCGGTCAACTCTACCATAGGTTGGGCCGAAAAAGAGTTTTTATACTTTTTATTTCGATGATGGGTATTGTGGAAAAGGTGCCATTGGAAGAACAAAGTTCGCATAAAAATGTTAAAAATTTTTTGGTCAATTTCTTGATCTGAGACAATTGCATTGAAATTTGGAAAAAATGCAGTTTTTTCGAGATTTTTATTATTATTTTTTTTCTTTTTTCGACAACTGGTAGGGTGCTATTGGGGTCATAGAAATTCCTTAAAAATTGAATCCGTGGTATAACTCCTTGCTTTTCCGCAAATGCCTAGAAGATTTGGCAATTTCCCGTTTTTTTCTACGTTTGAAATTAAATTTTGTTAAAAAGTTAAAATGCGGTTTTAACCGTACTTATCTGAAGTAACTTCTTTGTTTGTACCATATAATGCATTATTAGATGTTAAGTGCTAAAAAATTTTTTTAATAATTTTCCTAAAAATCTCAAAAAACTACATTTTTTCCAAACTTCAACAAATTAACGAAACAATTTCGAATATTTTATGTGCACCGTGCTTCTCCAATGGCACCTTTCCCGCAATACCCATCGTCGGAAAAAAAAAAGGCTTTTACGGCCCACCCTGCTCTGCAAGCCCAAACGGGAGTGTAAAACATATTGATATTATGCAATGAGTTACCGACCTTAAGCCAGGGCTAAGGCAGAACTGAAGCAATTACACCCACAGCTCGATCATAGCATCCTGAGACTGCAGTTTCGTCCTCATTCTGGACTCCTCAGTCAGGAATAGCCAATGATCGAGCTGGAGGCAAAGATCCTCTTATTGTAGCTAAGATTGCCAGCAAACTGGTAGATAAAATTAATTTATCGTACCAGCGAGCGTTCTCAAACCATGGTGCGGCTCAACTCGAAATTTAAAGGCAAAAGCTGGGTAATACGCAATGAGTTACCGCCCTTAAGCCAGGGCTAACGCAGAACTGAAGCAATTACATTCACACTATTCCTGACTGAGGAGTCCAGAATGATGACGAAACTGCAGTCTCAGGATGCTATGATCGAGCTGTGAGTGTAATTGCTTCAGATTAAAATTAATTTTTTTTGTTACTTTCGTTTAGTTAATTGTTTTATTTTTCAAACAGAATCAAGCTAAAGAATTACCACATAAAAGTCTCAACATGACGGAGAAACATCGTGTTTTTTTTTTTTTTTAGGTTAGCAAAGTTAACACTAAGCAAGTCAAACATAAATTCCAAAACAAAAAGCAAGCTTTTCTCTTCTGAAAATTATTTCGGGAATCGTGATGATTGCTTGTTATGTAAAGATGGTGACTTCTCAAGTGTAAAAAAAGGGGAGAGGACAAAGAGCCCCGAGAGGACAAAGGGCGTTCGCAGTGTTGACATCCTACGGAAGTCGTGACAATGAACCTGAGGCTTTAACACCGGCAGTGTGAGTGGGATGTGAAATATGTTGTCCAAAGTGTTTACAACCAGCGAATGAACTTCAAGAGTTTCAGTTTATTAGGAGATTACTGAACTCGTATAAATATTCTAAACTCACTCATTTACATGTATACAAATGCATATATGCAAACAATTATGCAAATATGCAAACAATTGAGGGTGATAACAATTGAGTTATATGTAATAAGAATTTCAATTTCCAAAAATTAACGAGTTTAAGTATTTTGTGTAAATATATGGAGAATTTGCATGAATTCGAATTTACTGGGTGTGTATAAAAGGCATTGCACTGATGAAGAAATTTCATTTGAAAAAAAGCTATTTTAGATTTTAACTTTCTTTTTTTTTTCCCCCTTTTTCTTTTTTTCTTTCTCTCTTTTTTTTTTTTTTTTGAGCAATAGCAAACTTCTTTCTGTTTTCTTTCGGACTTTAGATGCCGTGTTGTACTGTCTGATTTTCTTTGATAAAACCTTCCGCGTATATACGCATGCCTAATGGGTTCTCTGATCTTACCAAAATAGATGTGATAGGTTGATAGGATAACAATAAGAGAAATAATAATAAGAAGCATTTTGAGCTGCATCAAACAACGTATTTATTCTGCTTCAATCTTCAACTTGACTGACTAATTTTGTTTTCATGCGCGGCATTTTTTTTTTCTTGCAACTCGACAACTTTCTGAAATTGCCTGAATTAAATTTCAAAGTCCTTCCTTTTTCAACTTTTTTCTATTTTTCATGTTTAGACATACTTCGGTCGCAAAAAAGTATCATTCAGAAGAAAATGAGAAAGATTTGATGATTGAAAAATTTAAATTTTGACAAGTGCAAACGTTATTCTTGTCAAATTTCACTTTTCTTGTTTTTGAGACCAAAAAATAAATAAATAAAGGAAAGGAAGAAAAAGAAAAGAAAGAAAAAAGAACTGTGAGAAAACGCGCTATGAAAAAGGTCGTAAAAGATTTGCTTTCGCTCTCAATCTGAAAAAGATTTTTTAGAAAAGATTGGAGACCGATTAATCGGCAGAACTGATTAATCAGTCATCATCGGCCACTTTGCCGATTTTTAATAATTTGCAAAATTTTACTTATTAAAATAAAAAAGATTTTTAAAGGTATATCTTCACCAACAAACTATAATGAATAGCTTTATAAACAGTAAATTTAATTTCCTGCAAAAGTAGCATGTGGTATGAAAGTGTGCAGAGTGAAATAAAAACGAATAGTTCATATACAATGTGTAAAACTGAATAGAATTTCAACAGATAATGTCCACAGTCGGTATTCATTTGACAATATTTGGACTAATTGAATTCCTGAGCTTTTAAATTAGAAGACGTAAACATGAATATTTCATTTTATTTATAATCAGTCAAATTTTGCCCATCAACCAGCGGGAAAAAATAAGCTTTTAATAAAATTACTTTAAATATACCTTAAGCAAGAAACTACAATGAATAAATTTATGTTAAAGTACGCCTTGAAGAGTTAGTTTTCGTATTAATTTTATATGTCACCAAAGCAAATATAATGCTTTGCGGTTAATGAAGTAAATACTATTCGTACATTCCTCGCTTGTATTAAATTCCTCACGGATAAACAGTTCCCATCAGGTTCTATTTTATATCAAGCAAGACTAAAGACGCACGCGCGCTGAAATGTGAACACGTTGATATGGTGTCGCTTCCGGTTTCAATGTTTTCCTGAACTTCAATTTTGCTCGTTGCGCATCGAGCTACTCAACTTCCTAAACGTTTCCGAGCATTTCGGAAAAGTAATTTTAAACGGATGTTTTCGGTATATTCAGAAACGTTTCTGTTATTTTCAGAAACGTTTTCGAAATTTTTTACAGTGCATGAAATAAATAATTTTCTGCAAACATAAGTGTAGCATGCAGTACGAAAGTGCAGTGACTGTAAACAAATAATTCAAAGAATG
This sequence comes from Uloborus plumipes, assembly GCA_038373865.1. Lineage (NCBI taxonomy): Eukaryota > Metazoa > Arthropoda > Arachnida > Araneae > Uloboridae > Uloborus > Uloborus plumipes. Next base: position 45,251 of record JAXGGA010001443.1, read on the forward strand.
AATTATATATAATAAAAAAATAACCCTCTTAGATGGAAAATTTTTTTTTTAGAAAATTAACTTTATATTTTAAATAAATATACGCACATGAACAATGGTACAATATTTCTCATTTGTTAATACTTTTCTCTTTAGAATAGTGCATTTAGATAACCTCCAATTTTCTCAAAGAATAAAAGACTTGAATTGAATGGCTACTAATAATTGAATAATAAATTTGAGTTTAACACTCCTAAAAATCCTGTCTAGTCCATCATCAGTAATCAATAGAAAAGTCCTACAACGTAAGTCTCACGTAAGCAATTTTTGAAGTAATGCTAAATAAAGGTATAAAAGGACCATCTTCCATAGCAGAGCGACGAAGTTTCTTTCAAAAGAGAGGGCCCCATTACCAGCGGTGTACTCAGGGGGTGAGCTGATAGGGCTGCTGTCCCCTCCGAAATTTTCGAAACGAATATTTTCTCATTTGAGCTTTGATCTTTCTTTTTCCTTTCTTTCTTTTCAAAGTAGCAAAATCAGAAAAGTTGTGAGATCAAATAATTGAGTATGAGACAAAATTAAAGAAAAATGATATTTTTTTTAAGTTTCGACTCTTTTATTTTACTGTATGTCACTTTTATAATTATCTTTCGTAATTCAATTTTGTTAATTTTTATTGCAAATACGTACATCAGAAACACTAATTAATGTTTGTTCATCCATCATTGAAACCCAGTATTAGGAAAAAAAGTGAGTTTAATAGCAAAATTAACGAAATTAAGGCACAAATTTCAGGAACACTTCCGCCAAGAAAATATTTCAAACTTTAATTTTGTCATTTTCTGTTTACATCAAAATTCTTTACTTTTTTTCAGAAATTATATTGACATTTTATTAGTGATGTATTTTTGTCACATTAAATTAACATTGATATCACATATTCAAAACATTTACTACCTTAGCTACATTTATCCCCCCATCTCAAAGAGTCTCAGCTCAGCTCCCTGAAATGATTTGTCTGCACACAAATTGCTACAGTGGAAGTTTCGCTGTCCCGATCTTTAAAGTGTCTCCTACCAATCGAACACAGGATATTATAAAAGCGTATGCACCAAGAAGGAGTAGTTCCTCTCAGAATAAAAGGGGTCACAAAAGTTCAGAACGGTAAATGATAAATTAGAGTTGAATGAAATTTCTTGTGAGAGAAATGGGATGGTGTGAGTGGAACTTCGGCACAGTTTCCTTACAACAATGGCGTCGTCATTAAGTCATTATGTCTACCGGTGATTCCACGATTGAGTAAAATGGAGGTAAATGGCGCTACTTAATAATTCACTCTTTTCATAAAAGATGCTCGCAAATCAGAAATCATCTGATTTAATTACATAATTTTGTAACATCATTACGCATCCTCCGCGCAACAATAAATGAACAAACTAGGTTAAAAGAATTCTTTTTTATGGCTTTTGGAATGCTTCGAATGGAGGCAACACCCTATCAAACTATCTCAAGAAAAAAAAAACTAATTGTAAATTTTCTAATGAAAAAGTAAAAATGTTTTAGACAAAAACGTTTTAAGAAAATCCAAGGTATTTTCCGATTTTTAGGCATAAATATTCAGCATCGCAAAGACGCAAGAAATGTAAGATGTAAGGGAAAAAAGGGGAAAGAAAATGGTTTAAAAGTTAGCTAAGTAAAAAAGCTCATGATCTGTTTCTAATTTGCAGCAAAAAATTTGTCACGTTTTTTGTTTTTCGCATTGTTATCAGACAGATCTTATGTAGCTACGATAAAAAAATTATAAAATATTTTGATTGATCACCCGATGACTGATCAGGATAATTATTTTCAATAATGCCGATTTCCTCATCATTTTTTTTTTTTTTATTTGTCTTTGAAAGAGAAAATTTATTTTTTCCACTTTCCTAACTCTCCCTAAATAATTTCAAAATTTCATCCAATTTCCTTGAACCATTTTTCATATTATTGTTAATAAAATTACATTAATACCTAGCATAATCAACACATTGTAAACTATGGCCTTAAGGAATCATTATTTTAGAAGCAATATTTAAAGAATCCACAGGTTGATTGAGAATGTTATTCGGAAGCAGTATCTTACAGGGCCGACAAGAGGCCGTGTGAGCCTAGTCAGAAACTAGGGTCTCGGTTCTTAAGGGAACCCGGTTAGAAATCAGAGTAGTATTATTTTTACAAGTTTTTTAGGGGTTAGGGGGCCCAATAACCACACTGTGGTTAGGGGTATTTCACAGTCTATTACCGTGTATTTTTGTTTTAACTGGAACCTCTTATGCCAGTATATACTGTAAAAGCAAGTTTAAGTTTTGCAGTGTGGTGCTGCCCATCCCAGACATGTGTTTTTAACTAATTTTAATAGTTTAAAACATTCTTTATAGAGGAAATAAATTAAGACCCAACCTAAAAAAAGAAAGACGAAGAAGAAAAGGAGCATTTCCTCTTGAAAATCCTTGCTTTCTTCAAAATTGTAAATTTTAATATAAAGAAAAACCCTAACTCTGAAGTGCCAAAATGGAATTCAATAAGATCCGATCAGCTTTTAAGTAGCGTTGGCAACGATCCATCAAGGCATGTTTTAGTGAATGAAAGCTTTGCATCAGTGAGCAAGGGGGCAGGAAAGATCAAAGGAGACTTCAATAAACAAACTCTCCAGAAGATCACGATGAAGAAGAAACTGACACACGACCGCATCTTCGCGAGGAAGAAGAAGACACTTCACGCCTCACCGCCCCCCGAGACGCACGATTGGCGCACGCCCCGGCAGACGACACAAGCGCTTCCCCCTCCCCCCTCGCCGCACCCAATCGCCTGCCTCTCCGATCCCCACACACACTCGCCAGGAGAGCCTCGGACGCGCCACACACGCGCGTGCGCCGGACAATCGCCTTTTTCTCTGCCGCGCGGAGAGTTCTCTTTCGCCGAGTTGAAACCGGTCCTCTTCGGTCCATCTCCACATCCCCGTTTGCCGTGAAGTGGTGCCGCGGATTATGTCGGTGGCCGCGGGAAGTCTGGTAACCGAAAGCGTGCGGTGGCAGGCGCCGCAACAGCATCGTGCTTCGCCGCATGCGGTCGGTAGGAGCTCCGCGGGGGTCGGGATGGCTTCTGAAATGGCTGATTTTCATGATGTGAGTATGATTTCAAAGTTATCTTTGGAAATTTTTGATTAAAAATGTGTTACAGATGTAAATATTTCCAACTGTCTTCTTTCCCCTTCCCACTATTCTCACTGTTTTGGTATTTGATGACTCTTGCTTTTTTTTTAAATTTAATGTGAGAATAAACCTGACTAAGTGCTTTGAATTTTTGATTAAAATTGTGTTACAGATCTGAATATTTCTATCCATCTTCTTTCCCCTTCCCACTATCCTTGCTGTTTTGGAATTTGATGTGAGTGCTCTCTTAGTAATGTTTCAGAAAAAAAAAAAAAAAAAAAAAAAAAATAGAAATGTTTTAAAGATGTGAATATTTCCATCCAGCTCAATGTTTTAAAATGTTTCGCTCTGCTTTCGGTAGATGCGAGAGCAATCTGAATAAGCGCTATTTTTGATTAAAGATGTGTTACAGATGTGAATATTTCTATCTATCTTCCCACCCCCCATTCTCTTGCTGTTTTGGAATTTGATGTGAGTGATTGGTTCGTAATTATTAATATAATAAATAATTAATAAAATAAATAATTATTTAGAAATGTCTTACAAATGTGAATATTTCCATCTAACCCAATGTTTAAAAGGTTTCGCACTGCTTTTGATATTAAAATTCACTCTTGCTGTTTTGTAATTTGATGCGCGAACAATCTCTTGTGAAAAGTGTTACGGATGTGAATACTTCCATCTATCTTTTTTTTTAACCCATACTGCTTTCAACAATAAAGCTTATTCCTACTGTTTTGGATGTTGATGTGAGTGATCTCTTCGCAATTTTTTGAGAGAAAAATAATTAGAAATATTTTACAGAAGCAAATGTTTCCATCTAGCTCAGTGTTTTCAAACGTTTCGCACTGATTTCGACAGTAAAACTTACTCTTGCTGTTTGTTAACCCTTTAACTGTCATGCCCGAGATAGTCTCGGGCACAGCTGGTTTTCGAAAATGTCACCCCCGAGTATTACTCGGAGTATTTTTTTTTTTTTTTTTTGAGTGCATCGTATTGTTATACCCGAATATATATCGGGAGACGTTTATTTCGGCTTCATCTCTTTGTCAAACCCGACTGTTTCTCGGATTTGTGCTTGGAAAAGTTAAAAATCAAAATAACTTGACAGTTAAAGGGTTAATTTGATGTTAGAATAATCTCTTAGTAATTGTGAGAAATATTTTATAAAAAATGTAATGTACACTGTAAAAAATGAATGTTGTTTGTACAGTATAATACAGCTAACTTATAGCAATAAACTAAAAATTGCTAATTTTTTCCAGATGTTTTGGAATTTAGTGTGAGAGATCTCTTAGTAATTTTCTAGAAAAACTAACTGAAAATATTCTACGCTGCGAATTTTCCCTCGTAGCTCATTTTTTAAAAAAGTTTCTCCGTGATTTCGGCAGTAAACTGTATTATTTCTATTTTTGATTTGATATAGGAATGATTTCTTCCAAATTTTCAGAAAATTTAACTAAAATGTTAATGAAAATTAAGTTAAGAACTCTTTACAGACATTTATATTTAGCTCTTGCACTCTTATTCCCAGGGGTGATTGTGTTCCGGTATTTTACCGGATTTCCGGTATTTTCATGATCGATTCTGGTATTTTCATGGTTGAAAATTCCGGAAATAAAATATTTTTAATTACGCTTTTGTCTTCAAACCTTCGGTATTTTTTTTTTTTTTTTTTTTCGAATTTTCGGTGATTTTCCGATAATTACTAATACTATTCATCGAGCAAAAATGTTAAGATGCCATTCTATTGTTTTTGACTAGAAACTATTCGAATGTATGAAATGTGTCTTGTTTGTTTATGAAAGACAATTTATTATCAAATATGTTTTTTTATAAAATTAGGTGTGCTTAAATGGGAGCCTTGTTTTTTTGAAAAAGGCACCCCCACCCCCCCACACACACTTCTCTTCCAAACTTTCAGGTATTTTTTCATGAACTCACAATCACCCCTGTATTCCAAATATTTCGCACAGCTGTTTTTAATTTGATAAGGAAATGATTTCTTAATAATTTTTGGAAGCTTTAGTAAAAAGTGTTACCGATGAAAATATTTCCATTAAGGTAATTCGTTAAAACGTTTCGCACTGCTTACGATAGTAAAGTTTACCCTTTCCGGCTTTTTTTTTTGACATGAGAATGATTTCTGATTGAACATTTAATTAGGAATGTTTTACTTATGTGAATATTTCAACCTAATTCTCTGATATGCGGGTATAATATTAATAATACTTAAAATAAATACTCAATTTTTGAAAACTTAATTAAAAACGTTTTGCAGATGTAAATATATCCTTTTAACTTTTATTCCAAACAGATCGTATTGCTTTCAGTAATGAAGTATATTCTTGCTGACATTTAATTTTTTCCCTTATATTTCCTACCGTACAATGGGGTGAATCGGAACACTTTTCAGCTTTGATTGTAAAAAAAGCAGTTAAAAGATTTTTTTTCAATTTGATTTTCTGGGTAAAAGCTTCGGTCTTGCTTTACTTTTGATATTCCAAGCAAACACAAAACATTTTGAACAGTTATTATTAAAATATATAAGAAATTATGGGTGTTCCGAATCACCCCGCTGATAGGGGTCAATCGGAACACATGTTAAAATTTGTATTTTTTTCCATGAAACCTGTAATAGCTCTCACAAACATGAGTAATATTGATGAGGGAGAACAAGAACAGATAATTACTGTCAAATAAAAGTATAATTTCAATACCAGTCAACGTTTATAATCTGTCAAAATTCAAAATAATTTTGAACTTATGATAATTTTGAAAATGAAAAGTAAATTTAAGAAATACTTTTTAGTTGAAATACAAAGATTTAACACGAATGGAAGTCAGTCATGTCGTCCACAAATATGTACTTGTCCTTAAAACTAGCAATTGTGACTTGGCTTAAGTTTTTTCATAGCATCTTCTGGAATGATCTCTGCTTTTTCTTTAGTTTCTTAAAATCTCTGGGTTTCGAGGATTGTCCTGAAAGATTTTTTCGTTTATTCATCACTGTCTGTGTGCTTGCCTTTTGCTATCTAAAGTCTATATGACTTTCCTCCTCGTATTTTAAATAAAAAGAAGTCTCCTGGAGAAAAAATCTTATGAAATCTGAAACTTTCTGTTATTCTAAGATCTAGTTGCTCACGAGAAGGGATAAACAGTAATAAATCCTTGTCCTTGTCTTTATTAGAGAAATTGGGGTTAGAATCTTGATTTTTCAAACAGTTTCCTTCAAATAAGTTTGAATTGGTACAACAGAACAAAGTGTTCCGATTCACCCCGCAATTTTTTTTCCAGTGGCATTTTTCAGAATTCTTCATTTTTATGACGTAATTTATAAAAAATGTAAATTCGAATGTGGTATTCTGTTGTTCAGATACATGTATAATTGAAACATACCACTCTTAGGCTTAAAATATAAAAAAGTTTGTTCTTAAATATAAAGTTTTGCAGTCTATGAAAATGTGATGTTTTCTAGCATTCCACGTACAGCCCTCCTTAGAAGCCAGTAGCGTTGCCAGATTGACAAAAGTAATTTTTTCCTACTTCCTACGATCTTACCTTTCTAAAAAAAAAATTAATGGCGAAAAATACCCAATAGTATATTTATGAAGAATTTCTTTGTACGGTCTGGAAGTTTTGTTCCGATTGACCCCACTATTCCTATACACCTCATTTTACGGTACTCTTAACGTTTCAATTTTTATGATCTTTAAAAACTATTTTAAAACCTTTCACTGATATCTAACAGAAGCAAGACATATTTCCATTAACTCGTATTGCAGATTAAAAATTCCAAATCAGTTTCTTGGAATAGTTGCTGTACTTTTGCAAACAATTAAAATGAAAATTATTACTGTGAAATAGTCTTTATAATTATATTTATTCTTTAAATAACTGAAAAGAATAAATCTATAAGAACACGTAAATATATGCTATTATCCTCCTATCAAGTACACTTCAAAAAATGAACTATTGTTTTAACAGTATAATACTAGCAGGCAAGGTTCCTGAAACTAAAATTCACAGTAATAAACTGTAAAACTAGCAATTTTACAGTTTCTTACTGCAAAATTTAGCTGTATTATACTGTAAAAACAACAGAAACTGCTTCAGCGAACTACTGCATACTGGCAACGGAGGTTCCAGTTTAAAACTGTAAAATGCACGGTAGTAAATTGTACAATTCGCAATTTTACAGTTTAGTACTGTAAAGTTAACCATTTTGCAGTTTATTACTGTAAAATTAGTAATTTTTGGAGTTTATCACTATAAAGTTAGCTGTAAGAGCAACATTATACTGTAAGAACAACATTCATTTTTTAGTGTACCTTCGCTACAAGGATATTTTGCTAACACTTTTCCCTATTTGCCAATTTAAGTGCTAAATACTTTGAACTTAATTCTAAATTTATGCAATATACCGCCAACTCGGTCAATTCATCCAGAGACTGCAGTTTCGTCTTTATCGTGAACTCATCAGACTGGATTAGGAAGTAATGGAACTGGAGCCTGATTTTCTCTTATAGAAGCTAAGAGTGCCCAAAAAACTGCTGTCTGTTATCGGATTAGCATACCAATGAGGACGAAACTGGATGGAATAACCGAGTTGGCGGTATATTGCATGTATTCCTGCCTTAGCCCTGGCTTAGAGGATGTGCCTTGCTGCTTAATTTTAAATGTCCTGTTTTCTTAATACAGTGAACTCATACTCATACACCGCCTCATTTATGCGCCTTTTTCACTTATACGACGATTTTTAATGGTCCCAACACATTCCATAGCAAAACAATGATAGTATCATTCGTTAATGCGTCGCTCTAAAGATAAATATTTCATTTATGCGACGAATTATCACTGAAATGTAAAAAATTTAATTTATTTTCTTCAAAAAATTAGCATTTTTCTTCACTTTTCTCTTTAATTTTTCTCCTTTGTTGCTCACGGAATGCATTTTTTCCGCATGAACTAGAAAACGGAGAGGAACAATTATCTATTATGCATCGTTTTAAAGGGAGTAGTTTGTAATTAGGTATGCTACAAATTTTTCTTTTTTCTTTATCATTGTAGTTACGTAATTGCCAAACAAAATTATATGTACCTTTTCTATAGAAACATTCTTATTCATACTTTCATTAGAACCTATTTTGCGTTTAAGTGCTTTAAATAGGCTTGTTCACATCTAGGTATCTCTCACTTATGCGCCTTTTTATGTTGGTCCCTGGGGACCGACGAATAGGTGAGAGTTCACTGTAATTGCTGAGAGCTACAGTATGTACCATGACGAGGGACCTTTTCGTTTTCTTACGTTAACAAAACATATTGGGGTCATTTCAACAGAAAACGGCCATTTTGTCCTGCTCACGAAGCCTCTTAACATTTCATTAAATGTATCAATTTAAAAGTTGAACAAAACAGTTTCGGTTAAGAAATCACAAACTTCAAACCATTTTGTTCATAACCCTTTAAATTTATTCACTGAAATAAATCAGGTGAAAGAAGATGGACAAAGTGACGGATTCTTCGTGGAATGGCCCGGTGATGTTCTAAAAAAATAGGAGTCAAACTATAATTATACTTTTGCATTATTTTGTCCAATTTCTCTCCTAAAATGGCACCTTCATTAAAATGTTCAGCTTAAAAATGACTCTTTTTCTTTGGAACATTCATCGTTAGGTACATTTTTTTCTGTTGTCTCTTTACTTTTTCAAACAATTGCTAAGCTTTTATTAGTTTCACATGTGGGTTTGTTTGTATGTATGTATGTATGTATCTCTGAATAAAAGATAAAATTCTCGTTCTTTACAAATATATTATATTTAATACTATTACTTTATAAGAAATGGATGTTGTTTATACAGTTTAATACAGCTAATGTTACAGTAATAAACTAAAATTAATTAAAATTATTTAATTAAAATTAATTAATTAAATAAAACTAATTTTATAGTAATAAGCTAAAATTACTGACTTTACAGTACTAAACTATAAAATTGTTAATTTACAGTTTTAAACTGAAAAAATTGCTCATTTTTCATATTATTACCGTGCATTTCACAGTTTTGAACTGAACTTCTGCTGCAGTCTTATACTGTTGTTTTTACAGTATAATACAACTAAATTTTACGGTAATAACTGTGAATTTAAAAAGTTTTAAATTGAAACCTCGACTGTCAGTATTATACTGTAAATACAACAGTTTATTTTTTGCAGTGTATTAATACTCAAGGCTAAACTATTATGACATGTTGATGTATTATAAGTGCATGTAAACTTAGCGGATATTTAATAGTTTTAAAAATCTTTTTAGTTTGATTGACTCTAAAAGCGTACTTTTCAGTTTTTAAAGACTGTATTTAGGATTATTTTAGCTATTATTTTTTACATTATTTTTTAAAAACAAAAATTAGTAATTTTATCTTACGATATTATTTCAGAACAATGCTACATTTTTCCCTTTCCTCAATCCCACTTTCGTTTAAGCAATTTATAAAATCTTGTTCCTTAAAAGTAAAAGGTGCTATGTCCAACCCCCTTCCACGTTTTCATTTTTTTTTTCTTCTTCTTCTTCCAAAATTTGAATTTTAAAACCCATTTTTCTCAATATTATTCTCAATTCAAAGGTGTAAAACATTAAGACTTTCATAAACAAAACTTCTTTTTACAAGCAGATACTGGATTGCCAGTAATGTTACACATTGTTTTAACTTGTTTCATCTGTTCATACTTAAGTAAAAGTCTGGATGTCTTGTTCATGATCTTTCACCCCCCCCCTTTTTTTTGTTCCAATTGACTGTTCCTTAAAAATTATCAAGGGTGCAGGACGGTGACAAACAGAACCAATCAACAAGCAAACACTTCTTTCATCTCATTCCATTATTTTAAAATCCTGTATAGCAACAATGAATGAAATATGTAGCAAGCATACTTTTTGCTACATTTTCATTATTGTTCTAACCTAGTGAATTATGGAATTTTGTTTAGTAGTACAATTTTCCACGTCAAGCTAAATCCCACTTTGGAAATGTTTTGCTGCCACTAAAATTGCAAGAGTATTAGACAGTATTTTTGGCATAAGCCAATGTATATTGAAGATATCATTAATAAATTTTCTACAAAACACCGTGTATAATACAGTGTTTTACTATAAAGCTACTTTAATTTCAACAAAGCTTTAAACAGCACACACAAAAGAAATTTCTTTTAAAAGTGATTATTTTTTTTTTTTTTGGAGAAAATGTTATTGTCAGAAAATTATGGATTAACTTTAGTTCAAAGACTGGGCATTGTACTAGTGAGTTATTCTGAATGAGGAGCAAGGGGAGGTCTAAACTAATGTTCAAAAATCTGCGTGCGTTACTTTAGATTTTAGAAGAAAATGGCTCCAAATTTGGAAAGAAAAACGGATTCTGTGTCGTTGCATAGTCCATATAAATGTTGGTAATTAGTAATGAAAATATTTTTACCGTAAAATGGGGTGAATCGGAACACTTTTCAGCTTTGATTGCAAAAAAAGCAGTTAAAAGATTTTTTTTTAATTTGATTTTCTGGGTAAAAACTTCGGTCTTGCTTTACTTTTTATATTCCAAGCAAAGACAACACATTTTGAGCAGCTATTATTAAAATATATAGGAAATTATGGGTGTTCCGAATCACCCCGCTGATAGGGGTCAATCGGAACACATGTTAAAATTTTTATTTTTTTCCATTCAACCTGTAATAGGTCTCACAAACATGAGTAATGTTGATGGGGGAGAATAAGAACAGATAATTACTGTCAAATAAAAGTATAATTTCAATACCAGTAAACGTTTATAATTTGTCAAAAATCAAAATAATTTTGAACTTATGAAAAATGAAAAGTAATTTTAAGAAATGCTTTTGAATTGAAATACAAAGATTTAACATGAATGGAAGTCACTCATGTCGTCCACAAATATGTACTTGTCCTTAAAACTAGCAATTGTGACTTGGCTTAAGTTTTTTCATAGCATCTTCTGGGATGAACTCTGCCTTTTCTTTAGTTTCTTGAAATCTCTGGGTTTCGGGGATTGTCCTGAAAGATTTTAACGCTTATTCATGACTGTCTGTGTACTGGCCTTTTGCTATATAAAGTCTATATGACTTTCCCCCGCGTATTTTAAGTAAAAAGAAGTCTCCTGGAGAAAAAATCTTTTGAAATCTGCAACTTTTTGTCATTCTAAGATCTAGTTGCTCACGAGAAGGGATAAACAGTAATAAATCCTTGTCCTTGTCTTGATTAGAAGAATTGGGGTTAGAATCTTGATTTTTCAAACAGTTTCCTTCAAATAAGTTTGAATTGGAACAACAGAACAAAGTGTTCCGATTCACCCCGCAATTTTTTTTCCTATGGCATTTTTCAGAATTCTTCATTTTTATGACACAATTTATAAAAAATGTAAATTCTAATGTGGTATTCTGTTGTTCAGATACATGTATAATTGAAACATACCACTCTTAGGTTTAAAATATAAGAAGGTTTGTTCTTGCATATGAAGTTTTGCAGTCTATGAAAATGTGATGTTTTCTAGCATTCCACATGCAGCCCTCCTTAGAAGCCAGTAGCGTTTCCAGATTGACAAAAGTCATTTTTTCCTACTTCCTATGATCTTGCCTTTCTAAAAAAATTAATGGCGAAAAATACCCAATAGTATATTTATGAAGAATTTCTTTGTACGGTCGGGAAGTTTTGTTCCGATTGACCCCGCTGTTCTCATACACCCCATTTTACGGTACTTTGTAGATTGTTGATAGTTTCAAAGTAACTCAATTCATACACTACAAAAAAATGAATTGTTGTTTTTACAGTATAATACTGGCGGCCGAGGTTCCAATTTAAAACTGTAAAATGCATAGTAATAAACTGTAAAACTAGCAATTTTACAGCTTATTACTGTAAAGTTAGAAATTTTACAGTATATTGCCGCAAAATTTAGCAATATTATCTTGCAAAAACAACAGTATAATACTGACAGCCGAGGTTCCAGTTTAAAACTAAAATACACTTTAATAAACTAAAACTAGAAATTTTTACAGTTTATCACTAAAAAATCAACTGTTTTATACTGTAAAAACGACATTCATTTTTTACAGTGTAATGCCATGATCATAGCGCAATGACAATCAGCATGTTAGATAACTGTAAAGTATTTATTGATTAAATAACTCCATGCATATTTACGCTTATTGATGATAAAATTACGTTATTAACTTTTTAGAACAGATACCAGGTATAATAAATATTTAAGTACATTACAGAACGGTTATGATTTATTCCACACAAAAATTTTACTTAAAAAACTTAACTAGAACCTCACAAAAGTTAACTAGAACCTTTACACCAATTATGAATTAGCATGGTTTTAAATTTGTAATAAATAAAGTGATTTCTCTACCTTTGGATTGTACGTCGATTTTTATTCGTACGTCGTTTCATGTCAGTCCATTGAGATTCGTATAAACGATGATGTACTGTAGTTTTGAAAGTTAATCACACTGCAAAAAATGAGCTGTTGTTTTTGCAATATAACTGGCAGCCCAGGCTCCAATTTAAAACTAAAATGCACAGTAATAAATTAAAACTAGCAATTTGACAGTTTTTTACTGTAAAGTTAGCAATTTTACAGTTTATTGCAGTAAAATTTGGTTGTATTATACTGTAAACGTAACAATATAATACTGGCAGCAGAGGTTCCAGTTTAAAACTGTAAAATGCACGGTAATAAACTGTTAAATTAGCAATTTTACAGTTTAATACTATAAAATTAGCTGTATTATACTGTAGGAATAACATTCGTTTTTTACAGGTCACCAAACTTCTTTCGCGGAAGTAGAACAAAAAAAGCATTTAAACAAATTTATGCTCTTTCTATCACAACATTCATGTCATGTAAAGCGTTCTTTCCAGTCATGATACTCCTCCGGAAAAAAGCCGACTTTAAGTAAAAACGCGCTTCTGCTACAAATAAATATTAGTATAGAAAAAAAAATGCAGTACCATTCAGAGCTGATTTTGTAACTGTTTTTACTTGTAACTTAAAGGATAAAAAATATTTGTTAGTTGTGCTGGTACATTTACAATGTACATGGTATCTAATAACTTAAAACAAAATTTCTGACAGTAGATATTTTTTCAACTAAAATAGCAGCGTGACTGACGTAACATTTTTGCTACCAAACCCAGATAATATAGACGAACTCGCGAACGCCGTTCGCAGAAAACTTTCGAAGTTTGCAGAAAATTTTTGCATTTTGTTAAAAAAGTTATAAATTTAGGAAGTTTTCTATCTGAAATATGTCTTGATTTTGTTCATTGTGGGGCAGTAGCTTGTTATATACGAAACTGACACATTCATTAATCATGACGGATTGACAACCAACCTCATGGTAGAACCTGCACTTCATACAACTTGATATTTTTGTTGGTGGTAGCACTTTAGGATTCAGAAGCCCCCTTTTTTTTGCAGAAAATTTTAAAGTAATTATTTAAGTTTGCAGACAGTTTTACATTTTATCTAAGTCTGTTTGCTACCCTGAAAATTAATGCCTATGTTGTGAGGCAAAAATTTCTTAAAGTTAAACAAGTGTTAAAAATTGAATGATATATTTGAAAAATGTGTAAAGTTGGCTTTTAAAAACATAAAACACATTTATTAAATCTTCATTTTTTTAGTCTTAAGTGTCACTTTTACTCAAGATGGAGTGTGACTAACGTAACCATCGAATAACAAGAAGTAAACACACTACAAACTTTATTATGGCTAATCTCAGTGATAATTACAATACTTTTTCAAATTTTTTCAACTCTTTATGTTGTGTGATTTTTATTTATTTATTTATTTATTTATTTTTTGATACTTTTTTCACTTCGGTATTTTTTTTTTTTTCTTCGGCTGAGGTTGACATTTCTATGGAATGACCCTATTCTTTTATTAATAGGGTGGAGGGGGTGGAAGGGCGAAATCGGATCCAGAAATTTGTCAGGAAGGGGGCGATTACAATTTTTTACATATCTCATACTACGTATCTGATCCACCCATGGGCTGGGGGGGGGGGCACATTAAACTATTGATTTAGCAAAAGAGTAGGAGGCATCAGATCTGCGAACGTATTCCTTCCTTTTTCTGCTAAGAAACATATTCAAAAATTGCGTTTTTACAGTTTTTATTCAACTTTTTAATAGCTCCCGGCGAAGTTTTGAACATCCCCTGAGAATATCAAAGGTAGTCGAAAATTTTATTTTCTTGAGCTTCAGTTTCGAAAAATTACCGAGAAAAAGTCTGTAAAAATCACCCCTTTCCCTGCCATCATAAAAGATGGATAACACGTTTTTATGGAATAACGTTTTTATTTCTTCAATTTCGAAACATTGCTGCCGCCAAGCCTCTTAAGAGAGGGGCGATTGCCCCTCTCTTGTATTAGTCCTTGGCTGTTAAGGGGTGAAAGATTTTTCAAATAAGCGATTGCTGACGAAAGGCTGCGGAGGAGAAAACATCAGTTAAGGAGTTTTCTAAATATGTTTCATGATTAAAGTACTTAAATGCACGAATATTGTATTAAATCCTTTTGAAGATCAATTTGAACAAAATATTGAGAAATAAAATGATGAAAAAGAGGAAAAATAATTACACTAATAAAACCACGGTTTTAGTATGCGAAAAAGGAGTTATTACAGTTTAAAATCCCCGGTATGCAATGCTCATTATAGGGTAGTTTCCTTCAATATAATATTTTTTACTATCCTAGGAATACTAAGAAAATTTTAGCATAGTAAAAGCGGTTTCATTTAAAATTAATGTTTTTACTTCTATTGAATTTATTCTTTTCCTTCATCCTGACTGACTTTAAAATTGGTTTAAACTTCTTTATAACAGAGCAAAATTTTACTACTAAGTAATTTCATTGTGGTAACTGACATTTTTAAAGCAAAACCAGATCTATTTTCTAATATTCAATGCGAGATATGCACTGTACTAAATATCTTTCATCCTTGATTATTGCATTTTTGTATTCGACAAAATGCAATGGTATAGTTGGTTTTCGAAAAAAGAAAAACATTTTGAATGATTTTAAAAATATATTAAAGGTAAGGTAACTGACTGACATGCTACATTGATTAAAATCAGTCAGTTACCATATTTTCAACTTAAAAAAAAATATCGAAAAGGAACTTCGGAATTTAATTATACCTTTAAATTAGCTTTGAAAATACAAGTTAAAGATCGTTTGTTCAATGTATATTTGAAATCGTATATTTCAAAATACTTACTGTTTTGCTTTAAAGGTGTCAATCAGTTACCCGTGGAATTTCCCTATTATTATTTTCAAGTTTACATTTAAGCATAATATTGATACGAGTTTTATTCGTGCGAATTTTGAGCGTGGCCACTTTTCATGCACTCAGTTTTAGAAAATTATGATAATTTTTAGTTTTGGATTAAAAAATCCTGTCCTGATGTCCCCTAAATATCCTCATTTCATCTTCCAATAGCTCAGATTAATCAGTTCATCAAAAAATTCCAACGGTCAAACACAATGATCAGTAAACTGCCATCCCACTTATTTTTATCAACGGTATTCCCACTCGAAATAAAAGGTAAGGTACATTTTCAGTTGCAATTAAAAAAAAACATTCTGCTAGATAGACGTCTTCTTTCTTTATATTTTATCTAATAGTGCTTCAACTGATGTCATCAGATGCTATCGACTTGATTAACGTCAATTCCGTTTCCATTCCGTGATCAAATGTACGATCGATTACTGCTGAACCTGCCCATCAAATTTAACTTCAACTCTTGCATGTACATATGCCCCCCCCCCCCCCCACACGCACTACAATATTCAGCCTTGAGCTTTTATCTTAATTATTGGACTCAGTGATTTCGGAGACGAATCCATCAATGCACAGAAAGAAACAAAATGAAGAAGATGGCTGAAGACACTAGCACATACAGGCCTTAATTACAACGCTCGTATTACCGACGAGTTTCTGGTATATGGGTGTGGGTAAAACCCGCAAACCATCAGACTGGTTGTTAAATGCCATCGTCACATTAAAGGTCCAGACTTAAGGGCCTATCATTGCCTTGATGTCTTTATTTAAGAAGATATTTTGAAATTCGACATCTGTCACTGTGCGCTGAAGATGTGCTGTTAAGGGTTTGACGGTGTAATGAGAACCTTGAAGTTGAAGTAGCTATTTAGAGGAACAAGAATTGATTTTTATCTTGAGTGGATTTTTCTACTCTTCAATCAAGGCCGTTCACGAAGTACTTAATACTTGACGCTCTGACTGTTAAACATAGTAATAAATGTTATTGATGGACCTCTAGTTTGAGGTAGGACAGTGAATTAAAAAGTTAGGTTATGATGATGCTATTAAAGAGAGAAGACGCGAAAATATTCGGGAATATAATTGAAGGGGCAAGTTGATAAAGGTGATATGTGACATTTTTTAAATTTCTAGAAAAAGCTTTCAAAAAATGTTGTTTTATTCATTTATTTTTTTTTATGGATTTTTCTCATCGGGTAAAACGGGGTCATATTCTTAGTTACCAACCATTTCTGTGACTAGTAGACGTATTTTAATTTTCTTTAAAAAAAAGCTAGAGGTTTTCGCAGCTTTCTGTACATATCACCTTTATTACTTGCCCCTTCAGTTGTAGTTATAGAAAACCGTTTCAAGAAATTGTCATAAATACTTTATTACTGAAGTTATTAGTTTTTGCTACTGAGATTGTATGTTGCTAATAAAAAGGTGTGGTTCACTAACACTCGTCAAGTAGTGCGAAATAATTACTTGATTACAAGACATGCTAAATGGCCCTCGCATTTATCGGGCCCCCCGTACCGGGAGGGGGGGGGCTCTGAACTCCTTTTAATTTTTGTCAATAGGAAAGCAGAATTTAGTTTCAATCACTTCTTTTTTTTTTTTCTAATCTCGGATTTCTCCTGAGCCTGAGCATCCATAACCCTCCGTGTGAAATCAGTTGTTAAATTGAGTAGTACACTGTAGGAAATAGATGTTGCTTTTACAGTATAATACAGCTAATTTTATAGTAACAAGCTAATTTTACAGTAATTAATTGTAAAATTGTTGCTTTACAGCAATAAACTGAAAAATTGCCAAATTTTACAGTAGTGAACTGTAAAATTACTAGTTTTACAGTGTATTACTGCGCATTTTGCAGTTTTAAACTGGAATCTCTGCTGCCAGTATTATACTGTGAAAAAACGTAACGTTTTATTTTCTGCAGTGTTGTGTCTTTGGGAAAATAGCTTGATACGAAAAGTAAGTTGAAAGTAAAATAAATGAGGCATAAAATACAAGCAAAGAGATCTTTTGGGAGCAACTAATAAGACGAAAAAAAGTAAATTTAACTCACCTGAATCTGTAAGTTATGCGAGACACATGAGTACGTGTAGACTTCAGGACTCAAGTCGTCAAAACTGTTACTCTCAAAATTAATATTTAACGAATGACCGTATACTTGTGTATTATGTTCATTTTGCAATAACGAATGTCCAGTACGCATTAACTAAGGGCTTATTATTATTTCTAGGTGATCGTGTGCATTTTTTCATCAGTGTGTTCTTTACTATTTCAAGATACTGATCTGCAATTTAACATTTGAACGAAATACGTTAGAAATATGGTAGACACAAAGAAATATGCGAAAGAAAGCAAAAAAGTTTGAGTTCAGGCATGTAAGCCATCCGAGTTAGGCCTTTTTCTGGATTATAGCTTCGACCTTAGGTTCCTTTTAGATGGACAAATTTTTCTACAGATTCATTATTTCCCCTTCAATTTGAAGTCTAAACGACAAGTTTAGAGTCTTAGTTTTCTTTCATTTCTAACTTTATTCCTTTTCTCTTTAATGAAACAAGAATTTCTTTGACGAAAAGAACATATTCAGATTTTCTACCATTTCTCTTCTAATGTTTTGCGCAAGAATTTTGTAGCTAATGTTAACAGTATTTTTGTGCAAAAGTTTTAAACTTCCTTAGGAGCTGTAGTTGAGTACATTTTAGCTGCTTTAAAAAGTTTCAAAAGTACCTAATAAAAGTATTTTTCTGTATGTTCTTCGTTAAATAGACAGACTTTATAACTATTTTAAATTTATAATTATTCAAAAATCTTTTGAATTATTCCAAACTAAACAAAATTTGTCTAAATGAAATAAAACGAGGTTTGGAATTAATTTGTTCTGTTAGAGATCTTTTAATCAAAAAATCCTCATTTCAAATCAGGTTTACAAGTTAACAAAAAGAGGTGTGTAACTGACAGACATTTGAGTAATTAATTCTGTTTCCAAAAGCCCACTTTTATTACGTTTAAACTTATCTTAAATATTCCTGATTTATTTATAACATTATTATTTTGCTTTGCTTTACTTGACCGAGTAAATTAACATATTTGAAAACTTAGTATGGTTTTTATGATTGCTTTCGTATTAATCATTTTTACTTCTTCTTCCTTATTTCTACATGAAAGCTATCTAGAAAAATTTAAGGAAAATACTTTTTTAAGGGATTAAAAATGTTTACATAAGTAGTAGTCATAAATGGATTTTCTTAAAATGTTGATTATTTTTGCTTCGTTGGAATTGAAATAATTGATTTAGCAGTTCATGGTAAATGCTATAATATGACTATAATAATACTGTTTTATTTCGGAGATTTTTTCCCTATGTCCTGGTTCATTAGAATAAGTAAATATGTATGTTTAATTATCAAACTTACAACTGTTTTTATTTTCCCCTTTAAGATGTGGCAAGACATTGAAAGTGTTCTTTTGGGAGAATCCTGTATTCCTGAGTCAAGAAGTCAGATGTATTTCTGCTCCCCTGAAGCAAGCTCCCACATTTTCACCAAACCATTGCAATCAGGATCTTCAGTTCCTACATCTTCAAATCCACATGCGTACCATCACCCCCATTCCCATCACCTGCAGCACATGGCTCAACAGCAACATTATTTGAACTCTTCGCCTTCTTCTGCCAGTAAAATGCCACCTACAAGTGGCACGAATGGATATTACTTCAGTCCTTATAGATATAACTTTAAGAAGGAGCCAGTTGGAAACTGCATCAGCAGTCAGAATCCGTCCATTCCTTCCAGTTATAACATGCACTCTGCCTGCTCTCCGGACGCTAAGCATCAGATGTCACCAAATTCTGCAAGTGCTTACAGTGGACAGTGCGTGCCTTACAATAACTCTATCCCACCTGTTCACTCTCACATGTCACCTCCAGCATCACCAGAAAATTCCGGAATGCATAGCACCTACGGCCCTGCATCAACTCCCATGGAAAACTATCAGCAAATGAACAATGGGATGTTGCACGGTTCAAGGACTTCCATCGTCAACCCTAATGGGTATGTGTATGGCATGACGAATGGTATATCTGGTCCTCCTCACTTACGAATGATGACACCACCGTCTTCTCCTCACCTGGCAGACTTACTAGCAGTACAGAACGGAACCCCTATGCCTTATAGACCTTCAGCAAACCACCCACCATCCCAACTCTTACCCACAGGGCTGGGAACTTTGCCAACTACCACTAAACATCGTCGAGGTCGCCGAAGCACGGGAAGGAAGAAAGTCACCATCCACACTTGCTCCCATCCTGGATGTTCCAAAACGTACACAAAGAGTTCCCACCTAAAAGCCCATCTTAGGACTCATACAGGTGAGAAACCGTATCAGTGCAGTTGGAAAGGCTGTGGTTGGAAGTTTGCAAGGTCCGATGAACTTACTCGACATTACAGGAAACATACTGGTGACAGACCTTTTCAATGCAGACTGTGTGAAAGAGCTTTTTCAAGGTCAGATCATTTGTCATTGCATATGAAACGACACGCTGCCGTTTAATGTCGAAACTGTAGCACGAAAATATTTCATTGCTGAGTTCGTCGTGTGTTTTAACTTTTGTTCACATCTCGATGCAAGAGTCTAAAATCACTGTCATCGTTGAGGAAAGTGAGAGCAAGTAAGGCAAAAACTTCCATCTTCTACGCCATGGAACAAAAATACTATTTTTCATGCAACATTAATTAAACGAAAGTACATTGCGTATTATTTAAATAAAAAGCAAAAAACAGACTTGTACCCTACAAAGTTGTTAAAGAAAGCACATCTTTTGAAAAGTATTGAACTGAAAGTTATTTAAAAGACATTAATTATGAATTGATCAAAAATTTGTTTAATTTTCACATCAAGCTTTTGCTTATCAAAAAAAAAAAAAAAAATCAAACGATATTGCAACGTAAATAACATTTGTCACACTAATGTCTCGAAAACTTAACCTAATTTGGATAAAAGTCTGGCCAAATTTGAAGATTCAAGGTTTTGAACTTTGATTTTTAAGGTGAAAAGATTTTCAATCTCAATAAGGTTACAGAGATGCACTCGAAAACTAATTTCCAGTAAAAGACCTAATTGAATAAAAATTGTGCACAACTGCTCAGTTTAAAATAACTGTAAGATTCACTTATTGTTTAAGAGTTATTGAACAAAACAGCAATCTAGAACTTCAGTTCATTAAGTAAATATGTATTCCCCAACAAGAACGCATTTTAAGAAGATTTATGAGTGACATTTCGTTTTATCACAAGTCAAAAACCAACGTATTAACAGTAAAATACAGACTTGCTGAAACAAAAGAGAAAAAAAAAATCTTGCAAATACAAGGATGCTTTAAACCCATGGAAACAAGTAGTTAAGAGGTTTTGCGTGGAATAAAGAAAAAATACATTAAATGCAAATAAGTTTAGTAAAAACGTTTAACACTTCCACACAAATGCAACTGAAATTTTCATTATGAGAGTCACCGATTAAATAGGTACTGTGAGCCCTTCTTCCTTTTTTCGGTGATAGGCTTTTTTACGAATACGCATATACAAGTAAAATGCAAAGTCAATACATATGAACAATAGGATAACGCCCTAGAACGGATGTGCGTTGGAAAAAATGGAAAACTTGTGCAGCTAATGAAAAAATTCGACTCTTAACAGCAAGAGAGGAAGAAGTCAAGCCTGTCATTGAAAAATAATTTCTTACTTTAGATGGTTAAAACGAAGGTACTTTTGTCTTTCTTCAATTTTACTGAAATCTAGTCAAAAATTATTTGCAAAAGAATGTACGAAAACGAACAATGTGCATCACTGATCTTGTTTTATGCTGAAGATTGCCTAAGAAAATACGAAGAAATACCTTTTACTGAACCGTTCATTCAAAGGTATGTGCTTTTCTATTTAGTTTTGTTATGTGAACATTGGTTCTGCATTGCTATCAAGCAGCACTTTTTTTTTTTCGCATAAGTAATTTTTTCTAATGTATAAACGCTGTTTTGGTTTAGAACAGTTTTCTTTCTGACACACTTGCTCAAAAAGATATTTTAACATAAAACATACGCACATGAATAAATTTGCCGAGTTTCATGTTTAAAAGCTCATTTTAATCATTTCATTAATTTTCAAAAAAGAAAAAAAATCAGCATGTTTTACTAAATTTCAAATTTTTAACTAAAAAAAAATTTTTATAAATAAATTTTATGAAAAAAAATCTCCACGAAAAAATAATGCAAGCTCTAATACGCAACATTCTTGACTTCCGTTCTGCAGGTGTTCCAGACATATTGGGTGAACAACTAAAAATAATGTTAGGTAGATTTAGCATGAATGGGCAAATATTCTGATACAGTTCACGAAACTCTTTGTAACAAATAAATAATTTTGAATTTCGAGCGAAAAACAGCGTGGAAAATAATTTTGCTTTCATTGTTTAAATGATTTTTCAGATGTAGTTAATGTATTTCATAAATAAATATCATATGTTTCTTTGCTTGGAAACTTTTATAAAGAAGTAATTTTATTTTTCATAGAATAAGCACATGCTTGTGTCCATGAAAGGCATTTTTTCAGGCTTTAGTTTTATTCTCTGGGCGCTTATTTATTTAGAAACTGACGCATTTCTTGAGCGTTACAAATTTGCCTGTCAACAATTTTTATTGGCACACTGTAAAAATTGAACTGTTGTTTTTATAGTATAATATTGGTTGCCGATGTTTCAATTTAAAACTATAAAATGCACAGTAATACACAGCAAAACTAGCAATTTTACAGTTTCTTACTG
This sequence comes from Uloborus plumipes, assembly GCA_038373865.1. Lineage (NCBI taxonomy): Eukaryota > Metazoa > Arthropoda > Arachnida > Araneae > Uloboridae > Uloborus > Uloborus plumipes. The sequence continues at coordinate 67,580 of JAXGGA010001443.1, forward strand.
TAAAGTTAGGAATTTTACACTTTATTGCCTTAAAAGTTAACTGCATTACATTGTAAAAACAACAGTATAATACTGGCAGCAGAGGTTCTAGATTCAAACTGTAAAATTCACAACAATAAACTGTAAAAGTGGTAATTTTACAGTTTATTAGCACGAAAAAACGACTGTATTATACTGTAAAAACAACAGTATAATACTGGTAGTGTGGTAGTAGAGGTTCCAGTTCAACTCTGTAAATTGCACACTAATAAGCTGTAAAATCAGCAATTTTAGTTTTTTATGTAAAGCAGCAATTTTACAGTTTATTAGTGTAAAAGTAGCAATTTTAGTTTATTACTGTAAAATTAGCAATTTTTAGTTTATGTAAGAATGAAGGCTTTCACGGCCGGAGTAAATACTAGTTAAGGATTCCGGGCTGTTGTGCCGTGGTCTAAATGGCTTTAATCCATACGTTTCGATCGCAACTGCGGCGGTCATCTTCAGTGGGTGTCGTTGATTAATTTGGCGACTGATGCGAAATTTCGAACTGCTGCAAGATTTTAAATTGAAAACGCAGCTCCCTCTCTCAGAGGGAGCCAAAATAATCAACGACACCCACTGAAGATGACCGCCGCAGTTGCGATCGAAACGTATGGATTAAAGCCATTTAGACCACGGCACAACAGCCCGGAATCCTTAACTAGTAATTTTTAGTTTGTTACTATAAAATTAGCTGTATTATACTGTAAAAACAACATCTATTTTTACAGTGTATTTATATGACTGTTTTATGGCTTCGTAACGGACGTATCTTACGAGATACGTCCGTTTCGAGGAAAATAACATTATTTACTTATTTGTTCATTAAATCTTCAAAATTTAACTGTATTACATAGCAGTAAAGAATGTGTTCTTCATAAAGTTTGTGAGATAAAACAAGGATTTAACATATTTTTAGTCTTTGTAAGCTGCTTTTTGAAAAACTGATGCGTCTGTTACCGTGGAGTTATATACACTGCAAAAAATAAGTTGTTTTTTTTTTTTTACAGTATAATACTGAAAGCAGAGGTTTCGGTTTAATACTGTAAAATCACAGTACTAAACTGTATAACTAGCTATTTAACAGTTTATTACTGTAAAAATAGCAATTTTACAGTTTATTACTGTAAAATTAACAATTTAACAGTTTATTGCCGTTAAATTTTGCTGTATTATACTGAAAAAACAACCGTGTAATACTGGTAGCAGAGGTTCCAGTTCAAAACTGTAAAATGCACAGTAATAAACTGAAACTAGCAATTTTAATTTATTACTGTAAACTAGCAATTTTACCGTTTACTTCTGTAAAATTAGCAGTTTTGCAGTTTATTACTCTAAAATTACTGTAATAATAGCTGTATCATACTGTAAAAACAACATTTATTTTTTACAGTGTAGAGATTAAGTAATTTCTCACAAATTGCTGATTTTTGGAAAGCAAAGTTAATTAAAAAATAAGAAAGTCAATAAAAATGTACCTTTAAAAATGAGTTCTTAAAATATTGGAAAAACAGAAAGCACCTCCCGAGTAAATGACGCAGCTTTTTTGCACTATATGTAACAAATTTATCTATTAATTGTTAAATAATTTTGTGACCTTGTTTCCTATGCCGCTCTTTTGTTACCATCTATAATAGTAACACGATATTAGCTTTCAGTTAATTCTATGAATTTAACTTTGTAAACCTAATCAAAAAGTTAGTTTTGATCAGTTTAGGTTTTTTACTGAGTGAAAAACTCTCTTCTTCATGATTGAAAGATTGTTCTTTATTTTCAAACAATAGAATATTAAATCAGAATTAAACTTGACTCAATGAGTACACATGCTCTTTATGCAAATGAACAAGTAAAATTTTAAGTAATTTCTCCCCAATGCAATGCGGTTTACGTGTCAGCTTTTATTCCCCTGTCATCTTTACTATTTTGTTAAAAAGACTATCATATTTGACACTTCATCAAGTAACTTATTATACTGCAAATAATAATAGCGGAAATTCAAATTACCTGCAGAAATAGGTCAAAATGCATTAAATTTTTCTGAAATTTTTACACAAAAATGGCAATGCTCAAAGCGCTGACACAATGTTGAATTAATTTGATCTAAGAGACACAAAGGATTTGACCCGCTAAAAAATCGATTCCGGTCGTAAACTCACTGAAAACGAAGAACAATTTCAAAAATCTATTAAATTCAGCCAAGCCTACTTCTAGCTGAAACAGAAAGGAAAAGCTATGTTGCCCAATTAATAAAATTAAAAATGGAATCTTATTTTATTGAAGGTTGATCGGATCATTTATTGCTGGACCTTGACCTGATTTCTCATTGATTCTCCCCATGCATTGTTGCGCGCCAATTATACCTAGTTCGAACTGCGGACGAAGAAACAAAAGCACTTTTTAACGTTTGTTTCATGAGAACTAAAAGGCTGTTCACGTTTTGAGGCTCAACTCAAATGGACACAAACCTTTCTTTCTCGAAAACTGTAGCGACGAAAACAATTCAACGCTAGCTGAAAGGTTTTTCCTCAGAATATTGGTAATTTAACTATAAAATGTCTCTTATACGGCTGCTTAAACTCCAATTTAACTGAACTTAAAAAGCAGCATAAAAGAACAACACATAGTTACGACTGGAATTTGTTTTAAAAGTTCTGCACTCAAGGTCACACGCATCTCTTTATAACTTGTGGACATTATAGCTATGTCAAGAATTCAGTCTTAATATTTACTTTGTTTGTTACTTCCTGTGAGCTTTTGTTTCAAAAAAATGCTGGGGAGATATTCTAAAGGCATCATTGCAAAAACACATAATCTTCAAAACATGTAAATGAGTGTGTTGCAATGATAAAAAAAAAGAAACATATTTCTTGAATGATAATTTTTTGCTTACAAAAATACTTTTTGCTTCAATTGCATTGGATATTTCTCTTCTTCCGAACAAATGTTTAAAAATGTGTTGATATATTCACGACTTTCAAAGAAACATAGAACTATGATAGCTCAAAAGCAGCCCATCACCTACTGCTTTTGTTTTTGAATGGGGTCAAGCGGTATCGCCCTTAAATTTGGGATTCAGCAGTCAAACATCGGTCATCTACTGGTTTATAAACTCTTTCTTTTATTTAAATTGCCGCGTAAACATAGAACACCATTATTTATTTATTTATTTATTCACTTTCCTTTTTTTTACTCACTGCTTTGCTGTAACGATGAATAGTTATTGCCTGTAAATATCTGAAATTAGAACTGATAAATGTTAATTCGCTGTATTAATGAATGAAAATGTTTTGAAAAGAATCTGGATTTAATGAAAGAAATCGTTTGATTTATTGATTTATTTTGTTTGCTTCGCAAAGTTTATCTTTTTGAAAAGTTTTCCATAAAAACAATTATAATGTTTGAATCAATAACTAGTTACACGAAAAACTTTTGACCAAGGTATTAGGCGTCTTAATGTAATAAATGAATAAACTAGCAATTTTACAGTTTACTACTGTAAAATTAGCAGTTTAACAGTTTGTTACTGTAAAATTTACAACAAAATTAGCTGTATTATACGGTAAAAACAACATTTTTTTTACAGTGTATAATATAATTAAAAAGAAAAACAGACTGAATTGAAGCTATGTGTTCTTTCCTTAATGAAATAACTCATTGTAATGAAACCTTAACATAATAAGTACCATATTTGTTAAAGAAATCTTCTTGCAACATTTATTTAATCATCCTTTCCATGAGATAGTTTTACCTAAGTAGTTCACTTGTGTTAACCGCTTGGTTTTATCTAGAGAATTTACTGATTTTGATTTTCTTGTGACTTTTCTTCGTCAGCAAAGTAATTTTTAATCATTCTTTAATTTAATTAAGAAGAAATCTTAGTCATTTAAATGAAGAAAGAGTCTGACAACTTGGCAAACTTCGTTGGGCAAGCTTGGAAATGCTTTCAGGCATAGCTCAAAAAATGAAAGCAACTATGAAACGATTAAAAAGTTTTAGTACCTAGAAAGTATAACTTATATCGACTTGTCTTTTGACATATAAATTGTATTAGCTTCGTTAAATTACACCTATTTTAGCTGCTACAGCTTTCAAACCTTTTAAAAATTGCCTGGGTTTGAATTATACCTCAGTTAAAAATGTTTCAAACCTATTTAAAGACTGTTAATGACGAAGAAGATAATTATTTTTAAAAATTATAAAGTGTGATAATTAACAAAATTTATGTTTAATTTTATTCCAAAAAGGTCAAAACAGGATGTTTCAAATTTTACTTTTCATAAAATATTCTAAGGAAGAGATGAACAAACAGAGTAACATACACAAATTTTTCACTTTCCGAAAACGAACTTTTAAACTTTTTGTTTTAATGTAGTCTTTGACTGAACTAATTTTAATTTTTCTTTAATATTTCTTTTCAACAATTTCTTAAGCTTTAATTTACTTCATACTCAAAGCCAGGTATTCAGGTATGATACTTGCAAAAAAAGAAGAAAAATAGTCGGTACATTAACACTGCATCAATTAACTTTATAGATAAAACCACGTTGAGATAACATAGGTGCAAATAGTCACGCAACCATATCTTATAAGAGGGTAAAGTAACTAATAGCTGAAAGGGACGATCCCGATAACAGGTGTCGTTTTTATTTATCGAAGCACTCCATTAGATTAAGCTATTCTATTAAGAAGAAAAAAGCTTTGTTTCCCCCTGTCATTTACTTATTTATTTTGCATTTTTTGTGTAAAGTTATTCGTTCATTTATTTACTTTAAAAGCTTAGTACACTGTGAAAAATGAATGTTGTTTTTACAGTATAATACAGGTAATTTTATAGTAATAAACTGTAAACATTTCTAGTCTTACAGTAATAAACTTTAAAATTGTTCATTTTACAGTACTAAACTGCTCATTTTACAGTACTAAACTGAAAATTGCTAATTTTTAGTAATAAACTGTAAAATCGCTAATTTAACAGTTTATTACCGTGCATTTTACAGTTTTAAACTGGAACCTCTGCTGTCAGCATTATACTGTTATTTTTACAGTGTAATACAGCTAAATTTTACGGCAATAAATTTCTAATTTTACCGTAAGAAACAAAATTTGCTAGTTTTAGTTTTTCCTGTACATTTTACAGTTTTAAATTGGAACCTCGACAGCCAGTATTATACTGTAAAAACAACAGTTCATTTTTTGCGGTGCAAAATCGTAAATTAAACTGCATGACTCGTGTTTTGTATTCACTAAAAGTTTCGAAACACTGTCATACAATTTTACTCAGGTATTTGAGCCTAATGTTGCTATTACTATTAATATTTACGATTTTAGATGTTTGTTCCAAAAAAAAAAAAAAGCTTGACTCCTTGTAAGTTTACATGAAACTGAATCGTTTCCCCTCAAAGCTGTAATTTCTTGATTTTTATGTTTCTAACTCTACACTGTAATTGACATTCATTATTAGTTTTCTTTTGAAAATGCCCTATTCCTACATAAATTTCTAATTAAAAAAATACAGGCTCGTTTTTAAGCTTATAGATTATTTTATAGTGCTTTGTTGTTTGGCTTACATTAATACACTGTAAAAAATAAATGTTATTTTTACAGTATATCACAGCTAATTTTATAGTTATTTTACAGTAATGAACTGTAAAATTGCTAATTTTACAGTTTATTAATGTGCATTTTACAGTCTTAACCGAAACCTCTGTAAAATATTTAAACAGCTATTTCAGTATAGATTTCTAATCATAAGATCAATTATCGAAATCTGAAAGATATAGGCCAGTAAAAAATTTAAGCTTTTGAATAAAGTAACTGAAATAAAATATTTTCAAATACGTCAAATATACATATACTACGAGTAAAAATGGTACAAAAGATGAATACACAAATAAATTAATGAAGCCGTAACTCAGAAATTAATGACGACACAGTTATTGCTTTAAAAAATGTTTAAAAATAGAAAATAAAAATGAAGAAAATAAGAGTGATTATAAAAGAATATAAAATTCTTGCTTAATTCCTAGAAGCTGAAACTTTCCCATAGCTCCCGTTCGATTCCTCAAGCTTCTTACATTTCCATTTCTTAACATTCTTTTATCAACGTGATTTATTCATTCTTTCTACAAATGCATTAGCATATTAAAAGAATAAGTCAAACTTACTTCATTGTTTGATTCACTAAAACATGTTCAACATAATTTTCGCCTAATCAAGAACCGAATTAATCATTCCAATTATTCAACTGCTGCAACCACAAAAATCAGCCACTAATAATGCTATACCGTTATTAAGAGGTCATCAAATTGAAAGCCCTAGTTACTTGTTAATACAAATAAGAAGTCAGGATTCCTGTATGCATGTAACCTACATACTTTTACCTAGTTTGTGTTAAACGTTTAAGTATGGGGTCACCAAAATTTTGACCTCAATCACTGAGGACATTATTGCATTATTTAATTGTAAACGTAGGAGGGAAGGGTTTACTCTACTCTACACTGGATTCCAATTTTTAAGATATCGTTTCTTCGAATGATAATTATTGAAGAGTGAAAAGACATATTGGCTCTTTATGTTCTACAAATTTTTCGAAATAAGTTTAATTGTACACTGTAAAATGCGAATGCTGTTTTTACAGTATAATGCAGCTAATTTTATGGTAATAAACTGTAAAAATTTGTCATTTTACAGTAATAAACTAAAATTTCTAATTTTAAATTTTACAGTACTAAACTGCAAAATTGCTAATTTTACATTTTATTACCGTGCATTTTACAGTTTTAAATTGGAACATCGGCTGCCAGTATTATACTGTAAAAACAGCAGTTCTTTTTTGCAGTGTAAGACGTTTCTTTATTTTATTTAAATTAGACAACTTTTATCAATATTTTCTTCAAAATAGCGGACACGTTTATGTATCGGAATAAGGGCCTAAGCGATGTGTGGGGTTGGAGGTAACCCTCTAGAATTGTGTGCTTTATACATCTTTCGTATCCTAATATGGCATTTCATAAAGGAGAAAGCGGGGCAAAGCGAAATAGTAAACTATATAGCATCCTACAAAAAACAGGCAGCAGAAAGTTATCAAAGATATTATTTTAGTGTCATACTGATTTTTTTCCAGTGGTTGTTTACATTATAGGTAATATTTTTAAAGATTTTGTAATCTATTTTAATTCGTGGCGTTATTTTTTGTTTCTTCGAAGGGGAATAGGGGGGGAGGGGGTGAAGTGAAATAACGGGGCAACGTGAAATAGTAAAATATTTCTCTAATTTGCAGTACTACGTATCTAACAATATTTTAACTATATTACTAAACATATAGTTGATTCCAGTAAAAAAATAATTAGCTCTAAAGATCGTGATATAATACATGTCATTTTCAAAATTTGACACACATTTTGAAATATTTTATGGTTCTTCAAAAACAATAGCTAAATTTATAAATATTGAAAAACATTTCAAAACAGGGAAAATAATTATTTTACCAGAGGCAAATATTTTTTTCAAAACAATTCTATTAACCGGAAGATTTTTTTTTTTTACACCAACCAAATATTTCTGCATTTTAATGTACAAGCGAAGTTGTGACAATGTTATTTTTAATCGTTTCAAATTCACCAAAAGCTTCTTCTTTTTTTTTTTTTTTTTTTTTTTTGTGATTTGAAATTCAAAAGAAATTTTTACTTGCAAAATTTATAAATCTTGAAAAACATTTCACTACAGGTATACAATAAATATTGAAAAATTTGTGGCACAATTTCCACTAAACTTTTAAAAAAAAATCATTAAATGTTATATTTAATCGAGTTGGTTCACCAAAAACTAATTAAAAACACTGGCAATGACATTATTATGAAAACTTGTTCACACTGGCATTAGTATGCATAACTTGTTCACAATAAAGCATTCACTGTCTTAAAACAAAAGTTTTTTTTTTCTTCTTCTTTTTATAATATATATTTTTTTTATATCAGTGACCATACGAAATGCTGAATGAAGCGAGGAAAATAAAGAAAATAGAAAACGCTTAAAGTACGATATAAGTACGTCATTTCCGCTTCTGAAAGGATGTTGAGCCAACACAATAAAGTTCCTTTTTTATCATAACAAAAGGCAGGTATTCCCTTGAAAATAAATTTCGACTCCGAGAGGGGAAAAAAAAAAAAAAGAAAAACGTTGGCGTTAGCTTGCGTTACCAAACGAGTTTCAATTCGTTGATTCCTTATTTTTCGTATAGTTTTGTTTTCGAGTGGCTATTGTGACTTAAAAGAAATATTCTATTCTTTTGCAGTTACATTTGGTTACGCTAAGATACTCTTGTTAAATTACATGTTGGAATTCGTTTAACTGATTGAAAGGAGGAATGAAATTTGCTGTGTTGTCTTCTTTAACTGTTTTGAGTGCTCGTAAATTGTTTTTACCAAACAAGGTATATTATAATGTCCATAAATAAGAGCTGTATGTGCTGTTAAACAATATAAAGATGCATTCTACTTTTATCAACAGAAAATAATTTTTAAGTATTTCCTACAAAAGCAAGTCATCACCGGTGTTTTTATTTATTTTTTTTATTCGCTATTCATGCATTTACTTATTTCTTTTTTAGTACATTGCATTGTCATTATATATTTTTATTAATTAATTTATTTATTTTTCCTTTTCATTTGTCTTTCATTTTATCTTATTTTACTTTATTTATTTATTTTCATTTTATTTTATTTCATTATTTATTTATTTATTTGTGTGATTTTTGTGCGAGACTATAAGTTTACCTCTTAAACTCTTATTTGTCCGAGTTATATAATGTGAAGTGTGAAAAGAGTGCTCAAAATTTTTTTTAAGGGTTTTAATCCGAGGATTGCTAGATCTTAAAATTTAATCATTTCAAAGTGATTTGAGCGAAATAAATTCTTTCAGATATCATTTACTACAGTTAATCAAGTAATTAATAAAGCAAGACATAAAAAAAAATAGTTGACCGGCTATTCTCAATTTGTTTTGAGCCTCGGACCAGTAAAGATTTGTATAAACTTTTCACGGTTACATATCCGTGGAAGTTTTATATAAATCGTTGATTGTTCGTCTTATAAAAAAGCACAAGCAGATTGTTTAAGAATTGCTACGAAGTTAATTGTAATAATTTGAGTCACTTGTGAACATTAATATTAAACTAAAAAAATAAGTTATTATTGTGATGAGTACGTAAATAGATAAAGCCTTTTAAAAAAAGGATCACGGAAAATTGAAAAAAAAAATGCAAAATCGAATTTACCAAAAAAAAAAAAAAACCCTAATGCGCAAAAAAAGAAAAAAGAAAAAAAAAACACCTTGTAACAAATGAAGGGCCAGGGGGGAAAAGATAAAAGTCACTTTTTCGTCAATTTTGAGATATTAGCGCTATCTAGGGGCTATGAAGGACTAGTATCATCTGGTAGAACAACAAGGGGGAAAAAAGATGAGAAGCGACCGAAATGTGCATGAAAACTTGAAAAACTACATAAGGAGCTACGAGAAATCAAACTTTGTTCTTCGTTTTTCTCGAAATCGCTTTTTGGTCACTTTCATCTTTTTCCCCCTGGCCCTTCAAATGCAATCGAGCGTTGCCAACCTGCAAAGGTAAAGTAATGAGGTCAAGATTCTAAAATTATGGTATTATTGAAAAAAATATACAAATATCTTCAAAAATTCCTATGAGTATTTTTCAAATAAAGAAGTGTTTTTCAACTCACAAAAATTTTCACAACTTCGAGAATTCCTGTAGTAGACTTGTCAACTATATCCTTATAAATCTTTGATAAATGATTTTTATGATGTTAGATTTTCATACAGAAGAAAAAGAAAAGATTTAACGTATTAATGTAAAACCAAAACAAAAATATATTGGTGTATTTGCTATAAAAAAATTATGTGATTATCTATTAAAAGGAATGGACACTTATCTCAAAATTTTTTTTCTTGCAGATTCTGTCAATAAATTTTCCGAGTGATGCCCTTGCCGTCTTTTCCAGAAAGAAGAAACATACGTGTTCTATACCAGTTCATATTTAATGTCATTGTATTCCATATTCGTAATTTATCAACAGAGAAACAGCAATTTTAGAACATTTTTTTTTTACTTGGAATTAATGTCTCCTTCTTTTGTATGAATAATTGATATTATTTACTTTCAATATCTACGTTGTTTTGAGCAGTAAATAATCAACAAAACTATTAAACGTGTCCTTTTTAGTTCAAATCAGAAGAATAACATTGTTTCTATTATTAAATAGTAAGTATGTTTTTACTGGTGGTTGTAAAATATGATAAATCTGGTGATACTTAAAGAAATGTGTTGCATAAAATATATTTTAAGCATAATTATTTTAATAAAGCTCCATTACTGAGCACTAAATACGTTTTCAAGCTCAAAGCATACATGTCGAGTTTTACCGATTTGCCCCTGAAATTCATTGTTTCTAAAACCAGAAATTGTACTCAAGTTCTGAAACACTGGGTGGTACTTATCCGTTATAGGTACCACACTCATTATACTAACCCTTAGCGGCCTTTTTACTTTTTAATTTGGCGAAACTAGAGGCATCACATTTAGGTCGCTAAAGTATTTGTTCCTCGTGTTTTAATTTTAAGTCTCAAAAGAGCTTTTATTGTTTATTAATGGCTCGTTATATTTATTTAGCGGATCATTTTGCATCGAAATTGTGCTTTTAAAGTTATTTTATTTAGTTAGTGAAATATGTAAATGAAATTATTAAATAAAGTTGCTCATGTTTTTTTTTTTTTTTTTTTTTTTAATTTCACGGTTTATTTCGTTTTCTATAGGATATTTTTTTTTTCGAGAATCATTTTTATTCTATACAATTTTTATTTAATGTCTTGTTTTGTTTAAACTAAATGAAAAAGATAAATCAATTTATGATATTGCCAATCGTGCAGCTTTGACGAAACATGGTCATAGTTGTCACATCACCAAACATGAGCAGTAAGTCAAATAAAAAAATACTGCCAAGATTATAAAGACACCAAGTCTGCACTGCAGAAAATGAATGTTGTTTTAACAGTACAAAGCAGCTAATTTTGCACTAACAAACTCATATTGCTCATTTTAAAGTACTAAACTGCAAAACTGCTAATTTTACAGTTACAGATTAAAACAGCTAATTTTACAGTTTATTACCGTGCATTTTGCAGTTTTAAACTGGAACCTCTGCTGCCAGTATTATACTGTTGTTTTTACAGTATAATACAGCTAAATTTTACGGTAATAAACTGTAAAAGTTCTTACAGTAAGAAACTAAAATTGCTAGTTTTACAGTTTATTACTGTGCATTTTACAGTTTTAAATTGGAACGTCGGCTGCCAGTAATATACTGTAAACTCAACAGCTCATTTTTTGTAGTATAGTGCAATACTTATGACGGAAAAATTCGTGCCACCCGACAAAAACATACAACTTAGCGGTACATCGCTTTTGTACTGATGCACTGATAAAGCGGCTCTTTTGCAGCCTTGAAATAATGATTTGCATCAGTGTCATAGAGATTTGTGATTTATTTACATTGCTCATTCATTTTATATTCGTACAAAGTACCGCATTTCGCATTCAATTAATAAGTGTAAGCGAAAGTGTTGATACATCTCTGTAATATAATGATGAATAGCATTAGCTGGATGTTTTAAGATTTTTTCGAAGAAAAACTCTAGAACATAAAGAAATACATTTCACTTTTTCACTTTTGTAAAATTATTTTAAAATGTCATTGAAGTGGACATCAATTTAAAAATATTAAAGATAAAAACTGCATTTTTGGGTGTACACTTCATGTTGCTAATTTAAATGTGCCTTCTAAATATGTTTTACATGCAGGTCATGTAATTGTACATAGAAAATTTTGATGTAAATAAATTTTGTAAAAATGCGTTTTTAATGAACCATGAGTTTCAATTTCGGTGTAATATATTTTGTAAAATGCCAACTGTTTGTATAGATCTCCTTCTTGTCAATGCTGTATTCAATTTTTAATTGTTTTAAATTATACAATTATTTTTGGGTAGGATTTTATTAAATAAAATAAAAAATATTTTCTCTACTTGTGTACTTGTTTTATACTAAATTGTTCTTAACACATAGAAAGATACTCTTACTGGTTCCATGAAAGGTCAAGGGAGCTCAATACGAATTCTGATAAATTTTCATACCAGATAACTTGTGTCTGATGATTCGACAAATTTATATACAGTATAGAATATTTATATACAGTATATTGCAAGAATGTTACTTTATCCTTTAAAGCAGGGGTGGCCAACCTTTTTAGGGAGAGTGCCACTATCTGGAGAGAAAAAGCTCAGCGTGCCACATTGTATTTTTCCAACAAACTGAAAATGTTTAAAAAGTTAAAAATAGATTATTTGTTGGCTGACTATGTAATTCTTCTCCAAATAAAACATTTTTTCTCGTAAATCTGTGTAATTGAAATTAAAATGATAATAAAGATAAAACAAGTCCGAACTTAAGAGTTATCATTAATAAACACTTCTATAGGTTCTGTCAGTTGGGTTATGCTTAAAATAGAAACAAATAACATGAAACATTCTATTCTAAAAATTAAATAGTCTGTACTTAATGTGGTTTATGAGTCTGTATCTTTTTGACCAAGTTTTTAATTTTAGGATTAGTTCTTGACAAGCCTAAGAAGTTTAATTGTTTTAAGTGCTATCAATTAATGTTCAACGGTATTTAGATTTTTATGCATTCATTACAAAAAATATTTGTTTAGAAATGTATTTTGAACCAAATCTACAACAGCACCAGACGGCTAAAGTGTGTAAATGTGAAAAAATTTGTTGGTACAAATTTCCAAATTTCTATATAACGTGGATGAGTTTCTGTTGAAGTAAGTTCTTATATTTGATTACCAATGCAAAAGGTCAGTAATTACGATTTGGATTTCAGGAGGGTAACAAGTAGTGTATTGCAGAGAAATAGACAAAGAATTTGAAAAGATCAGCATTTTTTTTACCGTCTTGAAAATCATCAAACCAAACACTGAATGAATACTTAAAATAGGTGTAAAATTTTCTCCATATATCATTAGAAAATTATTAAATTTGGGTTGCTACTTTCAGTATTAATTTTAAATGTTTTATTCTTTTTTCTCCAAAGTAGAGAGAAAGAAACTGAAGTTTCATTATAAAAGAATGTAGATGGCCTATACTGGTTTAGGAAGCTTTTTTTCTGTACAATCTAATATTTAAATTACTTAAACGCCGGATAATAAGAGATGAAATAGCTAAATTCAATTGCTATTCTTCATTCCTAAGTAGCAAGTCCTCATTGCTTTCCTTCCAGATATTTAAAAAACACAATCCGTAAAACTCTAAAATCTTATGACTATTTTTCCTTTGGATAGCTATCTGCACATTTCAATGAAGGAGTAACTTGCCATACTCTTCTCTTTCTCCTAGGAAAAATTCACAAAACATTCACAGCTTTCGTTCGTAGTTAGTTAATAGTGAACCAACAGAGGAAAAGTTTCATTTCTTGTCAAGGAAATTGTGATAGATAATTCAATGACACTTCATAGGTTTTTTCCCCAAATAAATTTTCATGTAGGGGAAGACCGCCTATATTGGACCCCCTAAGAACAGGAGGCCTGTGTCGCTCAATGTGAAGCAAAACAAAAATACAAAATAGGGCATCGTAAGCTAAATTTAATCAGGAACCGCCCTAGGAGTTTATATTTTCTGAAAATATGAAAGTTATTTTTTAAAAAAATATTTTATAAAAAGTTGTAAAAGTCCAATTTAGGAATATATGCGCCTATATTGAACCATGCGCTTCCTAAATTGGACCGTACCAGGAAATCATAGAATAATTTAAATTTGAACTACGCAGTTTTTTACCAGGATTTGCAATAGAACTTTTTTTGCTTCGGCCTCTCTTAGGCAGTGTTGATAAACTCACCGATGGCATTTCATGCACTTAATCATGTTTTCACTTCATCTCCATGGCAAATATTGCAATGACAATGGTTTTGTACAGTTTCTTGCTTCTTCTTGTGTGACTTTTTCTGTTCTATGCTTCTTTCATACGGCGTTAGAATGATTGTTGAGGTTCTTTTGGCTGAGCCTTCCTTTTGGTTCCATTTTTTTGGGCAAAGGTGATATGTGAGCCGGTTTTACAAAATCATAGTTAGAGTTGACAATCATGTTTTGATCCTCTGATTCTGCTGAACATGTACTAATTGAAGTCGTAGCTAGTTGTTGTACATGGTGTACAACTTATACCGAACATGTAGCCTGTTCACTTTGAGTTGTTTTATCTGGACTACTTACCTCTAACTCTGCTCCAGCCAAGTCAATGTCATTAAACACATGTCAATTAACAGGCCAAACTCCTGTTCTTTAGAATCACCTCACTGCATTTGCCATGGCTTTGATTGCGGTTTGACCATAAGAGCTATCAAACAGTTCTCCTATGCGATATTGGGTAATGGATCTCATTGGATGTTCTCGCATCCATGTATCACATGCTCGATTAAAATATCTAGACAGAGACTGAATAAAGATCACATCTACGTGCATGGTGTGCTTAAAGAGAAAGCATTATTATATCGTTCTCGTTAGCCAAGTTTATTGATCAATGTTCTTTATGTAAGTGCTGTGCCTATTCATTAATAGAAAGACAATCTTTTTACATTGCTTGGCCTAACGGTTTTAATGAAATGTTGTATCAGGGTGTGGATTATCGTTTATGATCCAACCTTTTTTTCAAAGAGCATATTGCACACCAGGGGATATTTTTATGATAATATCATACATGGAACGTAATCGTTTGAAAATAAACATGGAAGGGGGGGGGCTAGCAATTCCGTTGCACTTATGCAGCAAATAGCCAGAGTGTTTCTACCACGTTCACCACTCATTACTGCTCCAACCTGGTGTTTACCTTTATACGTCAATATATTTTGGGGCTCTTGGACAGTGAAAAGACCAGCTTCATCTACATTGAACATTTTAGTAGCATATAAATTGTTTCTTTTTAAAATCTTTTCGAACATATCGAAGAATTTCATATTTTTCTCTCGGTAAACCAGCACAAATTTTATTTCAGTTAATAACTATGTTTCTGAAACGGCAGCTTAATGGATGAAGAGAAAAAACAACATACATTTTAAGAAGTTGCAGCTTCTAGAAAATGTGCTTGATGAAAAAGTTTAAATGAATATCGTGAATAGGTGTTAAAGTATCTTTAAAATATTTTTAACTACGCTATTAAATCAGATGAGTCACTTATTTTACGTTACGATTAATAAAAAGTCTTGTTTAAAATCATATTCTTAAATTGGACCACCGGTCCAATATAGGAAATTTTTTTCGGTCCAATAAAGGAAAACACGCCATTTTTTATTCTTCAGCTTATTGCTCTGTCAAAAATAATCACAATCGCGCATGTTAATACATGGATGTAATCCTCATTAAACACAGATCATCACGGTATAACAGCAGTTTACCTCAGTTTACAAGCTTTAGTACTATCTTACTAGATACAAGTCCGCGAAATAAGATCATACACGTTTTCAACATAAATCATGCCGTAACTCACGCTACGCAGTTCGAAGACTGGTAAAACTTCATACACATTGATTTTATTCCTAAAACTTGATATTTCTACCGTTAAAGTGTAGCATTGATCTCTGTACTAGATTTTAAGCCCGAGGTCCAATTTAAGCAGTGGTCCAATATAGGCGGTCTTCCCCTAATGTAACAAAAACAATTTAATAGTCTTCATTTGTGCAACCATACCAAATTTTGTCCAATCTGGTTTCTGAATTTTAGTTGCAGAGTCAACTTTTCTTTTAATTTCATCACCCGTAACTGAAACTATTGCAGATCAAGAATACATTCTACAGCATTGAAAATTTCATTTGTGTTAAGCAAAAATATGCTTTACAAAGCATTGTCTGTACTGTAATGTCGTAGCTTTCGTTTTCGTTGGATGTCTGAGCTAACGTTAAGGACTTTGCAGTATTGTAGTTCAAACAATTTGTAAGCCAGCCTTCTGACATTTAATCGCCATAATATCATTATACAGGGTGTCCACTCCTATCGTGGACCAATAGCTAATTTCTAAACCGTTAGAGATACGCATATAGTTCATTTAGGAAAAAATCTCCAAATGACGAAAGGAATTTTGGGTCTATTCAGTGTTTTTCAAAAAATCAAACTTTGAAAGAGTTATGAAATTTAAATTTTTATACAGCCCCCCAGTCCTATCAATCATATTTAGTAAAACATTCTTGACACTGTAACGTTTAAAACTAAAAAAAATCACTCTTCTACCACAAAAATTGACCGAGTTATGACGTTTTGAAAAATCAAGATTTTGCATTATTTCATGACGTCATCGAGAGATCACTAAAGGGACCGTATGCGAAATCCTTCAAAATCTTGATTTTTCAAAACGTCATAACTCGGTCAATTTTTATGGTAGAACAGTCATTTTTTTTTAGTTTTAAATGTTACAGTGTCAAGAATGTTTTACTAAATATGATTGATAGGACTGAGGGGCTGTATAAAAATTTAAATTTCGTAACTCTTTCAAAATTTGATTTTTTGAAAAACATTGAATACACCCAAAATTCCTTTCGTAATTTGGAGATTTTTTCCTAAATGAACTATAGGTGTATCTCTAACGGTTTAGAAATTAGCTATTGGTCCACGATAGGAGTGAACACCCTGTATTTGTCAGTGTAAGGGTTTTAGTTTTTATAAATATTTTTGAGATCGACATTTTCCCCCTCAATTTTATAATTTTTTCAAAAAGTCTTAGTGTGCCACTGCTACTGCTCCGCCGTGCCACATTGTGGCAAGCGTGCCGCGGGTTGGCCACCCCTGCTTTAAAGGAACAATGGTAAAAAAAGTTTCAGTAAAATATCCATGCAAATGAAAGATAAATAATTTGTATGAAATCATAACAAAAACAGAGATAACTTTAAAAAAAAAACTGAACTTTAATTTCAGAATTTTCTTAAATGTGAATAAGAAATTATTTAACTCATCAGATGCATACCAAAATTTAGGATGTATTTGAGGATTTTACACCCCGAATTGTGTATTTACTTTTTCTCCCTCGAACAGTATACTACTCCTTTCACAATGCTGACAGAATGATGAAAGGATGGACAGAAATGCAGCGCCATCTGTCATTTGCTCAATGCAATAGAAATTAAATTGAAGCGTTATTCTCCACAAGTCAGCGTTTAACAATTTTCTCTCTCGCTCTTACTTCAACAATAGTTAGAGCGACAGTTAAAAAGTTATTGTAGTTTATACCAATCTATAAAATGCTTCACTAGTGTGATATTTCACAAGGTTTTCTTTTTTTCTACTTAGAGTTTAAGTTTGGAAAAAAAGTTAGCTAAACTCACGTCTTAAAATTCAATGGATATATATCATACATAGATACATATTAATAAAATATCAATAGTTCAAAAAAGGCCCCAAAGCAGAATACTGAGTGATGTTCTGCAACGCAAAATTATTTGCCCAAAATTGTTCTGCAAGATAGATTTATGCATTATATATTTACCGTCAAAATGTTACCAAAAAGTTTTTTCTCATTTTTTCATATAATGTACTGCAAATTAGAATTTAATGAAACGCAACCAAATTGAAAATATATATATATGTATATATATGTATATATATATATATATATATATATATATATATGTATATATATATATATATATATATATATATATATATATATATATATGGGTCATTCCAGCGAAAATGGTACAAATCATGTCTGAAACTCTTTACTTATATTAAGATTATTAATTTAAATAATTTCCACCAACTAATCATATTTTTTTTATTGAGTTTCAATTTATTTGTGTTCAAATTTTTACTTGAACCCTTTGGAGCCGGGGATTTTTTCAAGGTTTCATACATCTGGTACGACAGTTTATACCTTCTCTTTTCAATGGAAAATAAATCTGGTTCAACTGTCCTACTACCTGGTTGAAAGAAAGATTTCTATATTGTTACAAACCTTGTAAATAGTTGTTGTTTTTCCTGCCTTGCACCATTGTCACCAGTTTTAGTTTTATCTGGCTACATGTTGCAAAAGTATCTGAAGATATCACTTTTACCATTTGTATACCGACCCTGTAACATTTTGTAGTTTTTGCACTTCCTCTAACTTTAATAAGCATGAAGACATTTTCGCTCTGAGTTGTAATATTGTGGGTTTTTCTTTTTATCATTAGAAAATCTTGAATGGATTACTTAAGTTTGTGAATGAATCGAACATTCCGGATTTTGCTAGAATGTTGTAGAAATTTCCTTCCGAGTATAAATAGCTGTTCAACTGCCTTGAACACAGTTTTTCTCAGATTTGATTTCTGAGAGGCTCGTTTTATTCGCTTGGGCGAATGTTTGTTTTGCTTTTGTAATTTCTTAATTACTGTTCACGTTCGATACGTGGTACTGAGTTACTGTTGAGAGTAAAGTGTACTGTTTGCTACCTAATTGCTGGATGTTTAGCAATTGTTTCCTGCTCCTATTGTAAATAAGTGTACATACTTGTAAATAAATTTATAGTTACTTCCTCAAGATTTGAATGATTATTTAAGAAAGTTGAAGGTGCTACGGACTCGTTACAATATGAACAGCCTGGATCCAAAAGGTTAATTTATTCTGTAAGATTCGTCACAGCAGTTCTGCGGTCAAAACGTAATGAGAACTTCAAGCGAACACACCACCCCCTCCCGCCATTTATTGATGAGTAACAATTTATTGTTTTAAAGACAATTTGAAAAGCCAATTTGTTCTGAAAGTTTCGTTGCTGACGTTCTGTGGCCAAAATGTAAAAGCCCGTGGAACTTAAAACGAAGACTGCGCCCCTCGATTCTCTCAACAGGAAGAGTTAATAGTTTTAAACATCATTTGAATAACTGATAAATGCACTGCAAGTTTCGTCTCTGAAGTTCTGCGGTCAAAATATGAAAGACCGCGAAACTTCAGGCGAGTACCCCCCCCCTCCCTCCCTCCCGCGATTCTCTCACGAGGAAAAAATGTTTTGAACATTGTCGAATATCTAATTTATACCGCAAGTTTCGTCACTGCAGTTCTGCGGATAAAATGTGTAGGCCCGCAGAATTTCAAACGAAGCCCGTTTTCCTGCGATTCTATAACACGGAAGAATTAATTGTTTGAAACAAAATTTGAATAACTATAGTTTGTACTGCAAGCTTCGTCACTGAAGTTCTGCGGATAAAATGTGTAGGCCCCCCGCAGAACTTCAAACGAATCCCGCTCCCCTCGACTCTTTAACGCGGAAGAATTGTTTTAAACATAATTTGAAAAACCATTTGTACTACAAGCTTTGTCACTGAAGTTCTGCGGTCCAAATAAGGAGGACTGCAGAACTTCAATTTAAGCCTGCGCAAAGTGTCATCACTGAAATTCTGCGGAAAAAACAGGAAGGTCCTCAGAAGCTCAAGTCAAGTCGTCCGCACGTCTGCTGTGCTATGGTCTATATGGCAATTTTCTCGGCACTGGCTACGGCGCCGGTATTATTGCCTGCTGCTCTGCAAGACATGGGCTACGAACGAAGCGTTTTTTTTTTTTTTTTTTTTGCTTTCGAGCGATGACTTTTTTTTTTTTTTTTTTGGTTGCTCAATTTTGAACAGAATTGTTCTGCAGCCCCGATGTCTGTTCTGCGACGTACGTCGCCGATTTAGCAGTATTCTGCTTTCGGGAAAAAAGGTTTATGAAAAATACTTCAAACCATTTATTAGTCATTCCCGGTTCATACATTTGAGATATTTTTCTCTTTGAAGAACCCGTGTAATGCCTGCCGAATTTCAAGAGTAACCGACATTTCTTCCCATCTGTACAAGATCTTATCGTAATTTTATTGTTATCATTACTATTATTAATTTCATAATTATTATTACTACAAAGAAGTACTTAAATGAATTTGTCCATACTCGATCTAAAAACATTGGTGCCATCCCCCTTCCCCCATGATAAATGTTGCACGCCCCCTCCTAACGCTAGAAAATACTTCCCGTAACGAGAGCCCACCCCTAAAAACAGAAAAATACCCCTAAAAACGGCCCTTAAAAATGTTAAGTGTGCCATTGAATGCCCCCTGCTATGTGCATGGAAAAGATAAATCCGAAAGTAAACAAATAGGTTGCCAGAAAGTTTGTCATTATATCACTTTTCGGAATTCTTGCTGGAATAAAAAAAGTTTATCAATATTATTCACATTCGCATTCTGATGGCCTCAATTGGTTCTTATCCAAGCCAAATACCTGATTGACGAGGCCAAATGGCGAAATTCTTTGTTTACATCTAGTCTATCTTTACCGTGAACGAAGTGTAGTTGGGCACCCCTGCAGAAAGGCAAGGGAAGGGTCAGGGATTGGTTTAGTCTCTGAAGAGGAAGGTAAAAAGGGGTTATTGTTCTTCAATCTTAACAAACCGCACTATTGACTACAAATGAAGTAAGAACAATTTTTATGCCATATAAAGGCAGCTGCTAATTTTAAGCTTCGCTATAGCAACATTATTTCTCTGTTTCATTTTTGTCAATGAAAAGAAAAAACTTTTAAATTGATTACTTGAGCGGGGAAATCCCCAAGAGAATGTTGTTTATAAAGTTCTTAAAGCCAAATATCCACAGTTCCATGCTTGCTTAACTGCAGCTTGGAAATTCATTTACTTCAACTTTGAAAATTAATTTACAATTGATATAAGATTTGTTTTAGGCAACGATTAAAAATCAGGAAGAGCCCATTTTGTGTTGAGTTTTCACATTGGTCAGCTTAGTGGCATGATAATTGCTATTTGATCTGTGCATGGCAACTCACTGAAATTATTTTATAGTTTTATAGAGATATGAAGATATAAATAATCATTATGTACATTTTTCTTTACTTCAAGAATTTTAAAATATTACAATAACTAATTTTTCATTGAATGATTTTTAACTTCATAACTGGAAAAATATTTTTACGTATAAGAATTTGTCAAAGGCTTGCTGTTGACGAAGAAGCAATTTCTATTGTTTGTCAATCATTCTAATAAGTTTAGAAAACTAGTTAATTAATAGTTAACTAGTTTTCGAAAGTGACATTTCCTCGAGTGAGCAATTGATTTATAAACGACAGTAATTAGATCGAAAATTTTATTAAATAAAGCTTAGAGAACGTACTAAACTGGTTAAAAGAAATTGGGAAAAATTATTTTAAGTAAAAAACATTATTTAAATTGCAATCAAAATAAGGGGGAAAAAACCTTTTAGTTTTCAACTTACTCTTATATATATCTATATATGTATATTATGTTACCCAATGTCCAGCGTCTTTGAAGCATTATTTTCCCTTAATTTTATTTTCAATGGCAGAGAAACTGACACATTAATTATAAATAACAATAAACACAATATGAATAAAAGAAAAAAAGAGGTCATTTTCTCATTTGGCCTCTTGCCTCTTAATATCTCTCAGTTAACTATTATAATATTAATTAAAAATAAAATTCCATACAAAGTTACAAAACAGTCACACAAAATTAACTTAAAACATCGTCTGTTATTAAAAAGCAGGAATGTTAAAAAGGAAAAAGATCTGACATGAAAACAAGAAAATGAAACTTAATTTTTAATTTTTAATGTATCGTCTGTTAATGGATAATTTTATGCTATTTACTATGTCTTGGTGTCAGTTAGAGTTGTTGTTAATGGGCCACTCTACTACTCTTTGAAGCAAATATTAGCTGAAAAATATTCTACCCCTGTGGTGAAAATTCGCCGTAAGCGTTTAAGAGAAAAATAACAAGTGCTTTTAATCGCGTGTTGGAATTCTCCTACAACATGTTTCTTCTGCTCAGCAACATCAGGCAGCATGGTTAAACAAATGCAACGTCTCAGTTTTGTTATTTCGGAAACATGCTCGAGAACACGCTTCTGAAACAGCACCTGCTGTTCTAGAACCAAACGATTGATTAAGTATTAATTGATTAAGTAATGATGTTTGCTTTGTCCTTCCTCATAAAATAAAGTGATGCAGAAAAAGACGCGTTACAACTAATGAATTCTACTCTAGAGGATAATTACATCCAATTCTGTTCTGAATCTTACATGTGATATTACTCTCTGGCGTTACGCGGGTTTACAAGTGCATATGAAATAGGGAATACACTAGAAGTGGTGACAGTGAGGAGAAAAGTCATAACTAAAATAATTTTCGGCAAGTCTCCCAAATACCTTTTTATACCCGTTGAATCAATGATATTAAAAAAATCAGCTTGTAAAGAAATATGGTTCTGATATTACTAATGAAAGCTTGACGTTAAAAGAATATTAATATACAAAAATGTTTTAATTATTCATACAATTATAAAGAGAGTTTCTATACGCTAGTAACGATGTATGGCTTAAATAAGTGGTTATTCTTTACATTGTATCTATTGATTATTCATTTTGCTTTAATTTGCTTCCTAATAGTCTAAATGTACACATGACTGAGATGATTAAGAAAGGAAAAAGGTTACCTTTTCTAATTAAGTTGGTACTCATAGAGTCTTTGCTCGTATGATGTAAAAAAAAAAAAAAAAATGTTAATTTTACTGGAAAATAGTGGACACATAGTGTACTTAATTTCTGTCCGTAACATATATGACGCAAACACTACTCAACACCAAAATTATATTTTGCTCAAAAAAGTTATTTCTGAACTTTCGCTAAATTCGAAAATCACCATAAAAAATTGAAATTAACTCCTGTTTTCAAGGTATAGAGCCAATAAGGTAGTGAAATCTCACTAATGTTCTATTTTCTCCGACACTCAGAAGCACCTCCCCTGGAAGTAGCCATGCACCTACCTTTTTACCTCAATTCCTGATCGCTATAGAAAATCTAACTGCACAAAACTCCACGGGGCTTTAAGGAATTTCATACCAGGGCGAAAAATGCCGAAAATGAGTCTGTACACTGTAAAAAAATTCGGAAACGTTTCTGAAAATAAGATAAACGTTTCTGAATATACAGGAAACATCCGCCTAAAATGACTTTTCCGTAATACTCGGAAACGTTTCCGTCCTACTCAGATATCTTAGAGGAAGTTGCGTAGCTCAATGCGCAACGAGCAAAATTTAGGTGGGAGAGAAGATTGAAACCGGAAACGGCGCCATATTAACTTGCTTGCATTTCAGCGAGTGTGTGTTTTAGTCTTGCTGAATATAAAATCGGATTTATGGGAACTATAAATCCATGAGGAATTATTAAATACGGTATTTACTTCAGTAATCAGCAAGGCATTATATTTGTTTTGGTGACATTAAATTAATACGAAAACTACATCTTTAAGGCGTACTTCAACAGGATTATCAGAATGTGTTGCACGTATGGATTATTACGATATATCGAAGAGAAGTTTAGTTTATTTTTATTTCTTCCAGAAGCCGGTAAGTATTATTCATTGCTTAGAAATAGATTATTTTCTTTTATATTGTATGAAATCTTTGTTGTGCTCAAACACTTTTTTTTTTTCTCGGGACTTGTATCGACGTAATCAAAACTGGTTTTCATTGGACAGCATTGCAATAATTTTTGTGATATTATTTGTTTGTGAGTTTCTGCAATCTTTCATTTTTTATGCATGTTGAGCATAAGGACCTATTAATAAAAATCTATCTCATTCTATTATTGACGTCACTAATCATAAACAGCTCCATTTCTTGCGGCACACTGCTTCATTTCTTGTGGCGACTTCGGGGGAATCCCCATATTATGCGTAGCAGCCGGCAGATTTCGTTCGAATGGGGAAACGAAATCAGACTAAACGCAAAGATGTTGCACTTTGAACGCACCCGGTGAACTCTAATGAAATGTGTGGTGACTTATTTTTATTATTTTTATTTTTAGCATTGCTGGCAGATTTTTTTATTTCTCATAGTGAAAAGAATTATCTGCTTAGTTTTAGTTGATTTTCTTCGCTGCGAAAGAAATCTCCGGTTTTTCGTTTTAGTTATACTAAAATATTACTGTGTGTTTTAATTAATTTACTTATTTTGAATGCTGTATCAAAAGGAATTGGGGGGAAAATGTTAGTAATGTTTTGCTGCGCAGAAGAATAACTATACCATGAAGAGCTTTTAATCGAGTGTGAAGAAGAATATTTTAATAGTGTGTCATTTTCTGTTCACTTGAAAATGCTCTGACCACGAGTGGCACATTATTCATAAGTTTCATTTGAAAATATAGAGTAAGTAAATATTTTAATTTTTGAAATTTATTTCGTGTAGCTTCAGGTCCCTCATTTGGGACGTGGGGGGAAGGGGGGGGGGTAATGGACACCCCTGGGAATTTAAAT
Organism: Uloborus plumipes; assembly: GCA_038373865.1. Classification (NCBI taxonomy): domain Eukaryota; kingdom Metazoa; phylum Arthropoda; class Arachnida; order Araneae; family Uloboridae; genus Uloborus; species Uloborus plumipes. The sequence goes on from JAXGGA010001443.1 coordinate 91,990, forward strand.
TTACTGCTTTTTGTTATGCTTTTCTGCTTGTATTTTTATGTTTTTTTCTTTTCAACACATCGAGCACATACCTTCTGCCCTCTCCCGCCCAAAAACTTTGAAAGGGCACGCTAGTTTATATTGTTTAATAAATAAAGGATATGAAAATATCATTCCAGACTAAAGTAGCACACCTGTTACTATTCCAACATGTCACTATTCTTGAATATTAATATAGATACATTTTTTGGCGATTATATACTTTTTGAATGTCAATATTATATAAATTATAGAATCCATTGCTTAGTCATCGCTTAAGGCACAAACGCTTATTGTACTATCTTCGTACGTTTTAAAATGTTTAACATACAAAAAAAGAAGATCGTACACTGTCAAAAATATCAAAGCACGTTTCTAAATAAATGGGCAGCTGCAGTTCATGATATTTTTAAAAACTTTTCTGAGAATTTCGGTATATTTGCTGTAACTTTTGAAAAGCTTCAGGGTATTTCGGAATATACTTTCCGTACTTTCCAAAAGCGTTTCTGTGAACTTCGGAATCTGCTTTCTGCAATTTCAAAAAACATTTCTTAGTATTTTGGAATCCTCTTAGTATAATTTTCAAAAACATTTGTGTGTATATTGTGCAGCTGCGGTATATGAAATTACTAAAAAGAGTTCTTAAGTGTTCCAGAAGTCTCTCTGAAATTGTAAAACGTTTTCGAACATCTTGGAATCCTTTTTCTGTAACTTTTTTTTAATACAAATCTTATGTCACATATTTCAATAGGTTTAAGTAATTTTTTCAACGCTGAGATGAACAATATTTCATTCCAAAAAGAAAACAAAAAATAAATCAATAAAATGGTGTGAAAATACAAAATTATTATTTTTCCTTTTTAATCCTCCAGTTTCTTATGTTATAACGCTATTTTTATGAACCTCAACTTTTACAAATAACAAAACAACTGGTGGACTAAAAAAACATAATAAAATTCATTAATAATAAAAAATTTGTATTTTTACACAATTATAAAAGAATTTTATTTAATTATTTTTTGTTTACTTTTTAAAATGAAATATTACTAATCTCAGCGGTAAGAAAAAAAAATACGAATCATTATAATTCAGATGTGTATCAAAAGAAAAAAAAAGTCACAGAAAAAAGGGTTCAGAAACATTGGAAAACATTTTTGAAAATTTCAGAGAGATTTCTGACATACTGAGAAAGCTTTCTGAAATACTCAGAAACCTTTCTGAAAATTTCATGAACCGCAGCTGCATGAATTACTCAAAAACGTTTTTGAACATAACAGAAAGGGGCTTCCGACATACTCAGAAACGTTTCTGAAAATAACAGAAAGAGGTTTCCGACATACTCAAAAACGTTTCTGAAAATAACAGAAAGAGGATTCCGAAATACTCAGAAACGTTTCTGAAAATAACAGAAAGAGGATTCCGTCATACTCAGAAACGTTTCTGAAAATAACATGAACCGCAGCTGCCCGACATACTCAGAAACGTTTCCGGAATTTTTTTTACAGTGTAGCAGATGCACCAATCTTTGCGTCCACCTATGCTCATCCTGTCGGGTATTATGCAGAACTTTGTGAAAGCAATGAATAAAAATGATTTTCCAATACGTTTTAGGTATTGGAAAATCATTATCATATTCCCTAGCTGTATTGCAGCAAAGGTTATGGAGAAAATTTTTAACGACCTTTCAGATACGCATAGTTATGAAGATCACTGCTTTGGATAAAACATTTGAAAGGGAAGAGAACAACACCTTGGAAGCATTTAAGCGTATTTTAGAAGTATTTCTAAGCAGCAGAGAAGACGAGAACTAAATACAGTTCTTCAAATAAATCCTACGGAATTTCTGTGATCATTGATGTAATATATGCTTCTGAAAGGCCATTTTCTCCACTTAACCCATTAATGCCTAGCGTCCCTTTTTAGGGACGGTCCAGAAAAGGATCTGAATTTCCCAAAAATTAATTTAAACCAAATAATAGTGCTCAACTAGTACCTTGGTATTGTTTCAATTCGTTAAAAACAGATTGCAGCACATAACCATTGTAAAGTGTGTTCTGCAGCAGTTTCAATATGGTCTTTATCAAAAATGACATCGTTCATAATCTCAAGAAAAAAGTTAAGTTTTCAAAGTTATTCCCAGCTGTTCAGTTTATGTTAATTGCTGATTTTATTTCTTCCTATAAAATCTTTTTTTAAATATATTATATCTTAGGCAGAAAAAAAATTTAGCAAAAAAAGTATGTACCCTTTGGGGTCTATCGTAACTTTTGAGGGACGATTTTTCTTTCCTTAATGAAAAACTTATTTTTGACATATTTTTTTTAATTATTTTTCCTGTCCATTAGACACTATTTGTAGCCAGTATATAAAATATCTTTGGAAAAAAAATGTCAGGCATTAATGGGTTAACTCAGGAATTTTTCCTAAAAACTGTGGAGATGTGAATGCTGAGCATAGGAAAAGGTTTTTCTAAGCCATTTGTGCTACAGAAAGCATATATTAGGGTCATTGAGCTGAGTTAATGCTCGAGAAATACTGTTGGCGTATTACATGAGATGATCCTTCTTTGGCGTACAAGAAACAATCAAAATGAAACAAATAAAAATGAAGTGTTTATAGCAATAGGATAAAAACAGCTGCTTTTTTTTTTTTTTTTTTTTTGAAAAATAATCATTTTTTGTGGAAACAGGACCTAATTAATTACATTTGTCGCAAAAGATGGATTTTTTTTCTTTTTAAATGTACCTAAAACCAATGGGTGCTTATAAATGAAAAATAAAATATTAAAAAAAATAATAAACGCTAAGCAGAATATACGATATTATATACTCTAATTTTGGGGTTAATTTTCAGTTTTCTGGATTCTATTAAAAGATTAATTTAAGTGCGTGTGATGATCACAAAAATTACTTATTTTGAGCATTTAATTTTTTTCTAATCAATTAGAATAAAAATTTTAAAATTAATTTTGTAACCAGATTTTAAAAGTGTTAAGCTTTATTTTATTTATTTATTCATTTATTTTTTTTGTCAAGGAAGAAAGTAAAAAAAAGAAATCTTTCCAGATTCGCAAAATTTTCCTCCAATGTTGTTCAGGAAAATTTAGCAGCGCTGCTCCACTTAGTTGCGAAACGATGTAGGAAAGATAGTTTTACAGAGATTCATAATCATTGGATTGCAGGGAAGGTGGAATGACTGCTAAGGGAGAAAAAGCGAGCTAGTTTTTTCTTACCATTTGACATGTGCGAGTACAGCATGGTTTGGTGAATCTGCTTATTTTAAGGTTTAAGGGAATTTTAGTAATTGTTCACAGCCGTAAAAAAAAAATCTGCAAAATAATTTTTACAATTTTTAGGCGCATATAAAAATAAAAAATTACTACGTAACAAAAAATTATTCCTTTCACGTCGCTATAATGGAAATGAAGAAACATCGATAAAAACTTTCTCTAATTTTTACTAAGCGTGTGCGTATATACATACGCGACCACAAATACAAACGAGACGACAAATCTCACTAAAATGTCTTCGAAGACCATCAAATTCAATATTTATGTTGTATAAATGTTTATGCGAACAAATGTACGTTGAAACATTACATGATACTGTGTGTTAAGAACAACACTAAGAACATATTTGCCACATTATATTCTTTCGAAAGTGACTCCAAGAACACCGATCTCGGAACATCGGGAAATCGCGAACTCGTGCAACCCAAACGTTTGCGTGACGTGCTGCACTCAGAGCAGCATTAATTGAGACTGCAAGCTGCGCACGGGCACTTATCAATTTGCAACTTAAAAAATCTTTATGAAATTGAGCAATTTCGGATTTATTGTAATTTGCTGGATTTCTAAATTCTCTCGAAAAAAAAATAGTGTACGCAAACATCCCCGGTGAAACATAACTGTACGATATAGTGTGCTAAGAACAATGCTGAGAACATAGTTGCCACATTGTACTCTTTCAAAAATAACTCGAACACCGATCTCAGAACATCGGGAAATCGCGAACCCATGCCACCCAAACGTTCGCGTGACGTGCTGCATTTAGAGCAGCATCAGTTGAGACTGCAATGCACGAGCACTTATTAATTTACAGTTTAAAAAATCTTTGAAGAAACTGAGCAATATTGGATTGGTTGTAATTGCTGGATGTCCCAATTTCCATGAAAAAATGTCAGCATACGCAGACGTCCATGGTGAAACATAAAAACACGATGCAGTGTGCTAAGAGCAATAGCAATACTGAGAACATAGTTGCCACATTGTACTCTTTCAAAAATCACTCCAAGAACACAGATCTCGGAACATCGGGAAATCGCGAACCCATGCCACCCAAACGTTCGCGTGACGCGCTGCATTTAGAGCAGCATTAATTGAGACTGCAAGCTGCGCACGAGCACTTATTAATTACACCGCTGAAGAGCTTTGTAGTAGATCTCTCGAGCCAAGCGGTGGAGAGGCGGAGGTCCTTTGTTTTTACTCATATTTTATCCTCCGTTAAGAGCAACCTCTCCAGAGGCAGTTGTCTTGAAAGAAGAAGAAAACAATCTGTCAAACGTCAAGATGAATTTTATCCTCCCCATTTTTATTTCCTTTGCGCCTCCCCCCCCCCCCCCCGATATTTCCCTTTCTCTTTTTCATTTCTTTTATACACCTACGCGGGTCAAAAGTCTTAACATGGAACAAGTTTCGATAGATTTGAATTAAATTTAGATTGTTCTAAAAGTATACTTACTATGCGTGTTTTTTGAATTTGGAGCACACCTTCATTTCTACCTTTCCTTTTTAAAAGACAGTTTGTGAATAAATAAAGCCTGGCAAGTGTATATATTATGTTAATGAAAGAGGAAAACAATTGATCATGTAACATTAATACCGTACACTTCAAAAATAAGCTGTTGTGTTTACAATATAATACTGGCAGCAGAGGTTCTAGTTCAAAACTGGAAAAGCAAAGTAATAAACTGTATTATACTGTACAGTATTATACTGTACAGTATTTTTATACTGTATTTTTATACTGTATATTTATACTGTACTGTATTTTTACAGTATTATACTGTAAAAACAACACTTTATTTTTTGCAGTGACAAAAATGGTGCGCGACATTCACATGAGTTAGAGGTGTTCCTGGAACCGGCACTTTATACGAAATTCGTACCTCAAACCACCAGCCATGGCTGGAAACTTTTCCTAACTTAGACCATCTCTAAAAAGTGGAATTAATGTAGTTCTTTTTATCCCAAAACAGTAGCACTGCATTATAAGACATGTATCGGCAGGGCGAAAAACTGAATTTGAAGAGATTACCTCGTGGGTCGCCATTATATGCGGTGACTTCACATATGTGGAGGAAAAGTTCTAATTGCCAAGTAATAATATATTTCAATTTGCATGTGTTTTAATTCTCCATAACTTTGAGTTAAGATGCGCGTTCTGAAAGATTATTTCCTTCTCTTTAACCATATTCACTTTAACTTTCATAAATTTGAGAGATTTATAATTTTACGTCGTGTAAATGGTGACCATATGCATGTTTCTATTGTGGCCACCTTTAGTAAAAAAGTATGTGAATGAGTGTAAAAAGATATTTGCAGTGATCTACTCCATTATTTTCCAACGTCACACATTGTTCTGATACACTTTAAAAAAAAAAAATCAGAACAAGTGAAACCATCGACAGCGTTGGATCATAAAAAAAAAAAGAAATTCTCATATGATTTCCTTGTAATTATTATTTGTTTTTATTTAACATAGTATTACTACTCTTATGGAAGTAAAACCTACACAACAATGTATTTTCACTCCTATGGAAGTAAAAATAGTTAGCCGATGAAGTGTTTCAAATTTAATTGAATTCTACATATGGGCCAGTTTTGAAACACTATGCTCCAAATACGGATCACAAGCTAACATTTTAAAATCCTACTATAAACACAGTTAAATATTATCTTTCTTACTTACTTTATTCCTTAAGCAAAAGTCTCATGGCGATCACAAAATGTTACTGTAAAGCCATGGATTGACATTCGTTACTTTTTGACTTGCCGAGTTTTTGCTGTTTGTGGCAATAGTCAGTGACTGGCTGTGATAGAATAGAATAATGAGTGGATGTGACCATTGTGACTTGCACACACACAGTGAAGTCCCTATAAATTTGCCATGAAATATTGAGCTTCAAAGGTAAGTATTTGTAGGGCAACCTGACACATATCTTTAAAATATGCGAAATTAAAGAAATTTTTAATCACTTGTTTAGTGAGTTAATATTTATTCAATCTAGTTTTCATTTCTCAAAGCTACGACTCATTCTAATTCTATGTTCTTCAATGTTTAATTAATTTTTTCAGTCTATGTTTCAAAAATCTGACAAAATTTCTCTACGCAACTACTTGTTCCCCAAAACAGCTCTGCAGTTGACAAGTTATCTTCTGGAGAGAAGGAACGGAATACCTCAGGCACATTGATTGATATCATCGATGTCATCTCTAATAAGTGTCCAATTTTGCTATTCGTCAAGGTAAACCACTTCACTTTTTTTTTTTCTTTTTTCAGAAATCATGCTAAGTATTTTTTTCCCTGGAAATAGAAATTATGTTTATCATTAAGAATCGAAAAGCTTGTCAAATAATGAGTATGCTAAATGAACCATAAATTAAAAAAAGGAAAAGCTAAAGGGAAAAAATCATGTGAATTGCGTAACTTTGATGAAACTCATCTTCACAAAAGTTTGGTGATGTGAGAACTTTTCTAATAAGTTCATTATTCTTAAAAATTTTAACTATGTACACAGTCACATTTCAGATATGTTTTGTCTACTTTCTTAAAATATCCTTACCTTTGGGCACATAATGCTCTTTTCTCTGAAAATGCCTATGCTCAATAGATGGACCATCGTAAACATTGAAACACGAACATTTAACTCATATTGCGTGTTCTCATTCCGCTTCAAAACAGAGGCTGCGGAATTAATCTCTATAATTAATATTTTTGTCAGCAGTTATTCTGTACGCAATTAAGGCCAGAAATGAAACTGATTTTTTCGCCTCCATTATTTCTAAGTTACTTACAGCTGCTTAAAATTCATCCATAATACACTCTGCTCTTGCAGAGATCGTATATTTATGTGTCCCATGAGGACAAATCGTGCTACTGCAATTCTCTGAGCCAAAAATTGTCGCCAAATAAATTATACAGCCTCGGCCGCACCTCTACGAATCAGGGAATGTTGTAGGCACTCTTACATTAAAAGCTGCACGCAAACTTCGTGTTTCAAGTTTCGGATGCAATCAGCCACGCAACCCGTAAAAAGTAAAAACAAAAGTGATTTTACAGAGGGGAAGAAAAAAAATCGAGAATGATAGCAATAAAGAGCAATAATTGATAGTGAATGATGACGAAAAAAGTGCCTGCCATCAGGTGACAGATTGCGCTGCCTTTCAGAGAGGTTTTTTTTTTTTGTAAGAAATAGATCTGCTCAGGAGTTGGTATGTAAATAATTACGAAGTACTTTTTCTTTAATTGTTTTGCTGTTACAGAAGGCGAGTTTTATAAGCATTGTAAAACCTTGATTATCCGAAACTCTTTTTACCGGAGCAGGTCCACTTGATTTCTCCCCTTACTTATTTGTTTTGGGTAGAGAGATAAAGTGATAACGAAAAAAGTATATGCCGTCAATTGACAGATTGTATTGCCTTTCAAGCGATTTTCTTGTAAGAAAAAGGACTTCTCTGGACTTAGAAAGCAAATAATTAAAGTGCATTTTCTTAAACTGTATTACTGTCAGAGAAGAAACTGTTATAAGCCCTGCCGAACTTTGATTATCCGAAACTTTTCAACCGGAACCTCGTTTAAACGCGCAGGTTTCTTTTTTTTCTTTCTATTTACTTATTTATCTATTTATGGTGTTGGGGTAAAAGGAGGACGATAAGAATTACCCGCTACCAATTGACAAATTGTATTGACTTTCAAGCGAAGAATTGTCCTGACTGAATTGAACTGTTAACTCAAAAGTTTTTTAAGGGAAGCTGGTTTTTTGACCTGTTCAAAATTGAACGAAAATTGCTCAAATCGAAAAGTTAAATACAGGAAAGAGGTGTCTTCACCGAGATCCTTCGAGCAAAAAAAAAAAAAAAGTCATTCAAATCGGACTGTAATACTCAAACGGTATTAGAGGAAGACTGGTTTTTTGAACTGTATAAAATGGAACGAAAATTGTTCAAATCAAAAATTCAAATGCTTGAATGAAGTGTCTTTGTCGAGATCTCTTGAACAAAAAAAAAAAAAAAAAAAGGTTCGCTGATATCGGAAACTTCCATCCAAAGTTATTAGGGGAGACAGACAGACTAGGTTGGATAGTTTTAAAATTTCCAATAGTAGGGTCCTTAAATTAGTTAAGCATTCCCACGAAAAAAATTTCTTGTTCATCAGTGTTATTAAATAAGATTCATACCTGACAGAGTTTAAAAATAAGACCCACGAAGCACTACCGCGTAGCCACAAAGCGACTGTATGATCTTCAAATGGATAATAAGCAGGTTATGTCAAGGATGCGCTTTTATGCATTAATATGTTTTTGTTTTTCAACTCATCTCTTTATAACCCATACTCAGACATTTCTCTTCTATTCAAGGGCAGAATTTCAACATTTCGTTTGAGGGGGTGAGTTTGTTTAATATGAAGCACCTCAGTATGGAAAAAAATAAATATTATTTAAAAAGATTTTTAAAACTAGATTTAATATTAAGAAAAATTGGAGCTTTTAAAATAATTAAAATTTTTATGACCAAACTTTAAAATTATTTTGTAATTAGTTATCACATAAAATGTCGTGATTAGAAATTGGTTTTTAACTTTTAGTCAAGTTTTAATCTGCAATGTTTGGAGTCGGAGAAGATTTTTTCCCCCATCGATTTCCAGTATCTTGTGCTATTCCCCAAACAGCGAAAGTTGAAAATCCTTTTTTGTCCCGCTATACTTGTTTCAGAGCATTTTTTCCAGATTCCTCCGTTATAAGAAATAATCTTGATAATATGTTTATGGATGAGTTTTATCATATTTTGTTGAAAATTGACAAACTTTTTTAGTTTCTTTTGCACGTGATCGTTGATTTGTGTTATTCATAAATTGAACTTACTAGTTTTTTTAAATTTTGCAAAAAATATTTGTGGATGCGACCGCCCTCTCCTTATTTGCCGCCCATGCGGCTATGCCAAACTATTTGAGTAACTCTCAGAGGCAATTAACTTGGATGATGAAAGTAGCTATTAATGAGCAAAAAGAGATACCTATGAACATTTTGTATTAACTACGAACGCAAGAAATTTAATTAAAAAATATATGTTCTGAATACTTTTTTTTCACCCTTATTTCTGAATAAACGATAATTAAGAATATAGTTTAAACAGCTTGAAAGAATTTCTTCCTGGGCCTCCAATAAGATAGCATTCACAAGCATCGGTTCAATTCTAGACTAACAAGCACTTTCCAATGCATTTACGACTAGCTTACAAAACCCTTATCATTGACAGCTGTCCATTTTTTGAAATAGCATATCTTCCGGAGAAAGAAAAAAAAAACATTTCAGACCTCTGGTGGGTTTTTTTCCTGGTATGAATATCGAAGCAAGTGACAGAGGTTGTTTGGAAAACTTATCTCACAGACCTGCATGGTGGAAAAGTCTAGAAATCAACTATGGGGGTCCCCAGAATAGTTAACCTCCATTGCAAAGCTATAACAGTTTCTTTGACATATTATTGTACTTAAATGGATGATTACATCCCTCTCGAAATGGGTGTAAAAAGTGCTAGGAAAGTTTTGCTACTCAAAATTTTGAAAAAAAGAAAAAAAAAACTGATTTTAAAATCTTAGGGAATTTGAATTAGATTAGTCAAAGAAATTAATTTTATTACATAGTAGTTTAGGGATTGCATGATGTCAAGTTGTGTATTTGGGTGTTAGTAGTGTGTGTACACATTTTATGGAGGAATCCTTGAAATAATATCTATTATACAGCTTTTTTTGTGAAAGTAATATCTTGCAAGTGTAATTAGACATTTTATTTATCTTATTTTTATTTATTTATTTATTTATTTATTTGCCATCAAGGATACTTCTGTTCTCACTTTGGACGAACAGAATATTTTCATTATTAAAAAAAACATATAGTTTGTAGCAGCATAGTAACCATTTTGTAAAATGTAGTCTGAGACTTAGTAATTTTGCTAATAAAATGAGAAAATAAAATTATCATTGGAGCTTTTTAAGCAATTTACTTCAAAAATAAAAGAAATCGAACTTTTCCGGTTTTTTGCATTTTCTGTTTATTGCCTACCAAATTTTTCATACATTATTTTATGATCTTCGGACAGCAACAAATATTTAGGTCTTATAGTTTGAGCACGGCAATACGAAAATAAGATAAAGTTTCAAATGTTTTGGTTAAAATATATTACAATTTTCCAACAATATGTTTTATTTAAATACTATAGTTGCGCATATTTCTTACTTAGATATTTAGAAGATTTTAGCATGAGAACTAACTAAAATTCCTTTGTTTGCTACAAATAAGAATTTTGTTTCCTTCTATGCTTTAAAATATTAAAACAATCTAAAATAAATGCACCACTGAACCAGTAATAAAGAAAATTGAATATCGTTTCCAGATTATTCAGATTTTGAACAAATAAGACGAACTAAAAATAACTTTGAAAATTTTGGAATCAAAAATATCATTTTAGTTGATTTTATATTGTATCTTAATAAAATGTTATTACAGTTACAAAAAAAAAAGAAGAAAAAAAGAATATCTGTGTCCAAATAAGTATGTGACTAGTGTGAGAATAAAAATGAGCTAAGCTTAATTCATATATACATATATGTTTTTATAATTAGTGGTATACTATAAAACAATAATACTCCACATGGTTTTACCTACGTCATATATTGTACCTTTACTATGGAATAATACATTAAACATCAACTTGATTATTATTAATCTATGTTCGCTAAAAATGAGAACTTCAGCAATGATTTGGGAAATCAACAGCAGTTATAATAATGCAGACACGGTTTTTACTCTTTTCGGTTGAAAATTGCATTGGGTTTGACCCCATCCCTCTGAAAATTTTTGAATTGACGGAACTGATTTTCTTTTCAAAAAATATTGGTTAAATCTGTTTTATTGAAATAGCGGGTTAACTTTGACACTGTATGTCTAAATCCTGCTGTAAAATGAAAATAAAAACGGAATACAAATAGGAAAAGAACAAAGCGTGAAAAAATTGGCCTTCAGTCACTAGCACTTCGCTCCGTTATCCATTTAGCGGAGACACCTGCAGTCGCGTGCAGAAAAAGTCGAGGCAGGAAGTAGAGCTAATTTCTCCTGGTACGCCATCCTCACGACTTTCCCTTTCCGAACGAAAAAAATAAAAGTAACCGACTCTCCGGCTTCTTATGACCGTTGACTTTATTATAGTCTTATGCATATACTATAATTCGGCGCGTTTCTTTTAAAAGAGACTTTTTCTTACACAAGAGACGGGGTTTTTTTCTCTCTCTTTTCTTTTCTGTTTAAATAATGTGGCTGAAGTTGACCGGTTGGGTTTTAAACCTCCCACCTTTTCTTCCCCCTTCAATCGTGAATATTTTTTTTTTTTTTTGAATTGAAAAAAGGGAGAAAACATTGCTTAGAAAGGAAAGTCTGTAATGTAGAGAGGCGAGCAAATTTGAAATAATGTGACTGAAGCTGGCCGGTTTGGTTTTTCTCTTGCCACTTCATATTTTTAATCGTGAATATTTTGTTTTTTAAATAGAGGAAAGAGAAAAAACATTGGCTAGAAAGAAAGTCTGTAATGTAAAGAGGAGAGCAAATTTCAAATAATGTAACTGAAGTTGAGCAGTTTATTTTCACTCCTGTCCCTTTTTTTTTAAATCATGAATATTTTGTTTTTTGATTAAAGAAAAGGGAGAAAACATCAGCTAGAAAGTTTGTAATGTAGAGAGGCAATCAAGAGAAGAGTTCAAATAATGAATGAAGTTGGGCGGTTTGGTTTTACTCCTTCCTTTTCTTCCTTGAATCGTAAATACTTTGTTTTTTGGGTAAAGGGAAGAGAGAAACTATTAGCGAGAAAAGAAAGTCTGTAATGTAGAGAGGCGAGCAAATGTTACGTTTCATGTCTCATTTTGTAATGAGTCATTAATGGTTAAAATAGTAAGACGAGTAGTTTCTGGAAACTAGTAACAAACCACAATTTTGAAGAAATATGTACCTACTGGATTAAGTAATCTCCACACAAAATAAGCAGTCCTTCTGGTGAAAGATTGTCGCTTAATATATCAATAATGACTTTCAAAATTTCTTCAGCATTTCACAAAAACTATTGGAATAGTTAGTTTCATCCTTTGCGATAACTCACCAGACTATTACTGAACCATATCTAAACGCAACCTTCGGAGAAATTTTTTTCTATCTTTCTTTTCTTTTTTATTTATTTATTTTTTTAAACCAGAAGTTAAAAAAAAAAACCTCTAAGCAATCTAAATCAAATTTTTTATACTCTGTAAATATAACATCAAACTTTTCAACTGAGATACACGTCTTTTCTATCACTTAAAAAGATCACGGGTTTGATCCATTGTGTTTTTTTTTTTTTTTTTCAGAATAGTCAACAAACACCTTTAGCAGAAGCGGAACTTTAAATTCTAACCAATGGGTATTTAAAATTTGGATTGGAACATATGAAAGATCATTCAACACACGACATGAGAATACTCTTACAGCATCTTACACATGCATAAAAATATTTTATGAACTCAACTTGCATATTCCCACATTGGCATAAAACATTTCTCCATGTCATATGCGGACACTCATCCATCAATCGTTTAACACATTAATAATGTGATACTTTCGTTCTTGGGAATTTGGAATAATTTACCGGAAAAGGCCGTAAGGATCAAGATAGTAGATAATTTTAAGAGGGCCATTGATATTCATTTGGGGTCTTATTTGACTAGAACGAGCCCAGTTGCGCCCAGAGACTGTTACTGGTCATCCCTTGTGGGTTGGTTCCGATCTCTGTTCCTCGCCTCCGAGTCGAAATAATTCTGGTCAAAGCAAATACTTTTCAATACCTTCGATTTGAACAATCATTTCTTGAAAATATAGCATACAAGAAAATTAGTAAAAGCCATGGTATAGAAAATGGTCTATTATAAAACGTATTTCTGAAACAATTGTTCTTTTGATGTTTTTACATCATGTCAGTAAGTTTGTTTTGGAATTAATTATTTATTACTTTATATTTATTTAAGACAGTCAATCCACAGGGGCGTACGAAGTTTAAATTTTTGGAAGTGAGGCATATTAATCAATTTACCGAATGAAACTTCAAATTTTGCCGAATGACAAAATACGAGCCTACACAAGTTCCAACATTTAACGAAAAGAGACATTAAACACCCTTATAAAAATTTATTACAAATTTGCTTCCGAATTTGCCAAACTGACACATCATTTGCCGAATAAGAAAATTTTGGAGAGTTAGCAATGACCTCACGTCCGAGCTCCTCTGCTACAAATATTGCTTATTTTGTACTCAAAATATTTACCATAGACTGCTTTAGTTCTCAACAGACACATGCATCGTATAACAAGTTCCTAATAAATAATTTCTAATGCACAATTTTATATATTTTATTTATAATTATATCAGTTATTGGGGTTCACTTTCAACATATTATTTTTCAAAATATTTTAATGAAGGTCAAAACAAAATGGACAAAAATCAGGACATGCCTTGAAATATGTTTTAAATCGCAGAACAACTAAAGAGAGGGATAAAGCAATTGTGAGGAAAGGAGCATCAACATTCTAATCTTTCTAATGTAGAAAATGAAAGAAAAACAAAAGTGTATCAAGAAATTCAAGAGCCATGCTTTTTAAATTTAAATAAAATAAATTAAAAATTACTTTAAGCTATCATTGCTAATTATCTCCTCAGTCCAAAACATTATTATTATCTTTTCTGAGGCCACAGACGTTTGTCTTTCAATTTCATTATGGAAAAAAAAACTTTTTTAAAAAAGAAAGCGTGAGACAAGATGTTTTACAACATATTTTCAAGAATGAATAAAAGTTTAGCGACGTAGTGAAATAAAGAAAGGGAGCGTTTCCGAGCCTAATCCCTGAAATTCACGTCACCAAAGCAGACTAAAATTGTGTTTTAATAAATTTCCCCTGAATCCGCTTCAATTTCCCACCTTCAAACATTATCTAATCTTGCTTTTTATGGAACGTCCATTTTAAAAAGTTCCCGAGTGAGATTCAACGAACCCCATCTTTTCCCATAACATCAAAAGTGATCTTCAACCTCGCATTTAGGACTTAAATGTCGAAAATTTTCTGAGGAGAGTCCAGAAACCAATTTTTTCCCCTTACATCACCGAAGATTTTCGACAATTTCATTTATCTGATTTCAACAGATCTGTCAAGGAGGGTCCTCACCCCGACCCCTCCCAACATTTGAAACCCTCCTAAAATTTCAAAAATTTTTAATAAGAGAAGAGTTCTCAACTCCCATCTCTTCACCCAGCACTGTTATAGATGCATTAGAATTTTTACAAATGCATATTTCGAAATTTTTTCTCTATGGAAAGCTCTCAAGCGCCCCACCTCCACACCATAACAGATCATCTAAAATTTCGTTTTCAGACCGCAAGATCGAAAACTTTTTCGGGAAGTGACCCTGACCTCAGGCCTCTCCCACCTCATTAAAAATTGTCTAAAATCTCGTGTTTTGGGTCTCAATTTTAATAAATATTCCCAAAGAGCCCCCCGTTTTCGGCATTCAGTCCTCATCTAACACTATTCAAATCGTCTAATTGTTTTCATTACTTCAATTCCGACACCTTTACCGAAGCGAATTACTGAACCCAATCGTCTAAAATTGTATTTTAGGATCTCGGGAGAGCTCTCCCGATTTCCGCCTTTCCAAAGCATCATTAAGGTTCGTCAAAATTTTTAGTTTCGAAAGGGGTGAGGAGGAATCTTCAAACTCATTCCTTTATCAAACATCATCAAAGCTGACTCACACTTGCTTATGTAGGACTTCAATTTCGAAAACTTACCCGGGGGGGGGGGCAGAGTTAAGCGACTGACATTTTTAGGGCAAAACAGTATGCATTTTGTAACATTCAAAGAAAAATATAGGGTTGGTTAGGGTAAGTGGACCCCCTTTTTAGAACAGCTCGTTTTTGAAGCCTTATACAAAAGTTTTAAAGCAAAACAGCTTAAATTTTTTGACTTATTTTGTCTTGGACATTATTGATAAACACAAGTTCAGCATTGTTTCCTAAAAAATGCTTTAAATATTTTTACCTATCTTATTCTTTACAAAATGGCGTGGGGGCCCACTTACCCCCTAGGAAGGGGTAAGTGGGCCACCCTCCATTTATTTATATTTAAAGTGAGCATATTTTGGAAAGGTGTTTGTGGGTCCTTCCTGACAAAGTATGGAAAATTTTAGTAGGAAATATTTTTCTGTAAATATCTATTAATGAGATATCTACTCACATTTAAATGTGCATGACAGAAAATTATAAAGCGGAATACAAAACAATTATGTCTGTGAAATTCATTAAAAGCCGTTAGGCGCATTTTTTGCTTTTACATATAAATTAATGTTGAATAAACATAATGGAGTCGATTAAGATCAATTTTGGTAAAATAGAAAAAAATTATAGGTTGAAAAAAAATTAAAACACTTAATGACAGTGTCTTTTTGAAGTTTTCTGAGGGAGAAACATTATCATTTCATCCTCAGTTATAATTCTAACATCACCTACATCAAACCAATAAAAAGTGTAGTTATTTCTATTCTTTCTATCAAATTTTGCAGTATTTTTTTTTCATTTGTACCATATTTTAAAATTAGACCTTCAAAATACTTTATGGTTTTCTTTGATGCAAGTTTCACAAATACATAGTTACCAGCTTTTGCAGTTTTTGTAGCTGAACCATCAATTTCTTCTAGGTCTCCATAATTATCTTTCATTTCGTCGTAGAAATTGCTTCATCAAAACTACTTTTCATTTTGAAATCATCATTATTATGAGGGGCCCCACTTACACCATAGTGAGGGGGCCCACTTACCCTAATAGAGAAAAACCACGGGGTAAGTGGGACCCCTTCCCTAAAACACTTATTAATAATACTTTACATAAAAATTCTTTTTGCAATGTGTATTTTAGGTTAACCCCTGCAAGAAAACTTGATGAACATAGAAAAAATAATAAAATTAACATTGAAACACTCCTTTAAAAAATGTTGCTTGAACTCGCAAAAAAGAAAATCTTTTGGAATTTTTTTTTGACATAAATTATATGATCCAAAAAAAGTTCCATGAAACCCAAATATAGCAAAAGCAATCAGTGTGATGTAATTTGACATGATCAGTACAAAAAAGTATAAAACCGTACGCGCATTTCTGTTTTAAGGGAAGTGGCCCACTTACCCGAACCAACCCTACGTTGTGATATCGGGCTTTTCAACTGGATTATTATACCATTAAATTCAGCTTAAAAATTACAATAATCCAGGAGAAAAGATCGTTTCTACAACGTATATTTTGCTTTGAATGTAACAAAACATAAACAATTTTGCTTTATAAATAATAAAAAAATCATAAATATCAATAAATTAAAAAAATCAATAATCTTTAAAATAGCGCGTTGAATTGGCCTGCTGCGAGAAAGAAAAGAAAAAAAATCATAAATCAGTTCATTAAATGGAGCGGAGAGGGGGGGGGGATTCGATTTTGATAGGGTTCGGATGTGTGAGGTGGGGCGTAGTTTCCAAGTTTGGCCTAGGGCGTAAATATACTTTAATCCGGCCCTGGATCTCTGATCTCTTCTCCCACAATCACTAGAAAATTCTACTTATAATGTTTGAGCACTCATCTATTCTAACACAATAGTAAACTAACTGTATAAGATACGAAGTACTTATCGTCAGTAATGCATAATAATACTATATAAGAAGAAAAAAAAGAAAGAAAAAAAAGAACCACCTGAACCGAAGAAGCTGGCCAACGAAGTCGCTGCTTTGCGGCCTCGAAGAACCGCATAAATACCAAAAATTAGAGCGAAAAAACAAGGGGCTTCGGGAGCTACTGTATTAGGTCCATGATGTTATAAAAGAAAGGACCTCACATGTAAATCCTAGCAAATCACGATTATTTCCATGCCGTTTTCTCCACAAACTCTTTGTGTTATTGCGTGGCAATTCCATATTAGTATTCCTGACTCTTTTTTCTCTAATAAACTATGGACTAAAGAGAAAAAAAAAGAACTTCCTGAGCAGAAGAAGCTGGCCAACGAAGTAGCTGCTTTGCGGCCTCGAAGAGCCGCACAAATGCTGAAAAATTAAAGCGGAAAAACAAGGGGCTTGGGGAGCTACTGTATCAGGTCCATGACGTTATAAAAGCCCGAGCTCCCCGCAGAGACGCAAAATAACGCGCCCGTTACGATTCCCAATCAAGGGCAAGGTCACAGAGTTCACACTTACTTAAGTCCTCGGCTTTCTTTCTGATTGTCCCCCTCATTGGGCAACCGATGTAAGAAGCAAAAACGAAAAGTGGAAGGCCACGAAATAAATGTTACGTGTCAAAGTTCGTCCCAGAGCGATCGTTATTATGGTGGAATGGAAATTTCCAGGTAGGTGGACGGGATGGGGGGGGGGGGGGGGTCGTTGCTTTTACGAGGGCGAGTGAGGATAATCTTTCTGCGTCGAAAGAATGAGAGCTTGAATATGGTGCTTTTCTTTCTTTTCTTTTAATTTAACTTTGTTGAATATGATATAATTTAATTTTACATCAGATCTTTTCAGCAAAATGGTTTTATGAAGAAGAAGAAGCGTTAAGAAAAAGTCAAATTCTTTCTTTTCATTTAATTTACCTTTGTTGCATATGATATAATTTACTTGCACATCAGATCTTTTCAGCAAAATGTTTTTTAGGAAGAAGAAGAAGCTTTAAGAAAAAGTCAAATAATATTAATTTTATGTGAGGAACTTTTCTCTTTTTGAAATATTCTAATAATTATTATAGTATTAGAACAAAAATACGGAAACACTTATTGAACTAAGTTTTTCAGATAATTTGAGCCCTGAAAAATATAATTAAATAACTAAGTCGAATGTCATAATTGAAGAATTTGAAGTTAGGAATAAGGTATTTTCTAGCATAGAAAATCAGTTAATTCGCAACAGGAGAGGGTGCAGGATTCTAATCTCCTTAGAATATCTTATCCACTTCCACCTACGCTTTTCGTTTCTATCTTCAAAGATGAAAAATGCTTCTTCAAATACTACTAATACTATTGACCCTTCTCTTTCTATTGGATGAGTTGAGAGGCAAAAATTTGTGCATCGTGTCGGAGACTCTTAGAGAGCAACTGCCTATGAAAAATTTGACTTTACATTATGATTGATTGTTAGCAATTAAAATCATTTGTCTATTTGCTCCAATGTGCCTTCGTCTACACCAGAGACTGAGTGATAAATGAAAACAACCGTCTCGCTTCTCCGTGAGTTTGAAGGTAAAGAAGTTCCACACCAACAATACTCAACCTGTGACCCACTGGTCGCATATGACCAGCCAATTCCTCCCAGTGTAAATTTAAACCATTTTGAAAGGAAAATCCCGCTAGCAAATCTAATTATGCGCAGAATTAATGCAAAATACACTCAAAAGTGTAATTTATATCAACATTTGATCATTCAAAAATTTTTTTAAAATGAAAACTAAATTGTTTTCATCCACCACAAACTAAGTATACATCTTGCAACCGTTTTTGCGCTCTCCTGAAAAGTAACTAGAATGGAATTGCTGTGACCTGACTCAGAGGTACAGATATTAGCTGCACATTAATGCACCAGGGTTTGAAAGTTTTCGGTCAACTGAGCCTTATTCATGGGAATTGTAAAAAAAAAAAAAAAAAGTGCATCATGTTCTATTTTAAGATTGATTTCTATCCTGCAATTTATAGTAGATAATAGTTAGCCAGTTGATGTTTTCTGCTTCGATAAAATATATAACCCCCTGCACTGAAAGAAAAAGACATTTGTTGAATGAGGTCGAAGGGAAATAAGCTTGTTATCGAATGCAATTTCTTCAATTCTTGTTAGAAAACTTCCTGTGGGATCCTCCTATTTGTCACGATACTGTTTCAGCTCATTTAAATCCGGAAATGGGTAAAGAGAACTGCACGGGATTGGCATCCGTTTGACTAAAGTTGCTACTTAAGCGGTTTACATGAAACAAACTATGTGTCTTACGCTTTTTTAGAATAAGTTCAACTTCCGTTATTAAAGGTTGTTTTTAACTGCTTTGACGAGCCAAAGCATTCAAGTTGTGTTCAGAAATAACTCTCTGTTAATACGGTACCACTCAAGTCCACTTTCTATTCTATTCTGTTAAAGAGGTGTGTAAAAAAGTAACCATGGCAACGGGTAATCGAAAACATTTAAAATTAATGAAGTAAAGAGATGGTGTAATCTTAACTACTATATTGGAATTAAACATGGTTATATATTTGTATATTTGCATGTTTGTTCCTGATACAAATCCACAGTTTTCGTCGGATTTTCATCAAACTTGGCACGGAGGTACCGTGATGCACTAAAATTCATATAGGTGGGGTTTTGAAATTAAAAAAAAAATCCAAAATCAAATTTTTTGTCTCAAAATGACCATTTTCTTTCAATTTTGAATAGGTAGAGTAATAGAGATAAGCCTTTAAGCATACAAATCGATAAAATTTAGCACATTAAAATAAATTATTTTTCAATAAAGATTGCGATTAACAATCAGCTATCAATTTAAGGCTCACCTATTTCATTTTAGCATGAAATAAGTTAAAAACAATTATAATTCATGTTCTAATTACCTTGAACTTTGGCACAAATATAGTATGATGCAGAAAAATTAGAAGTTCCAACCGATATTTAATCAAACAGACATCATTACAGATATATTAATTTTTGAGAGCATTTTTTGGTCCCCCTATTAGAGGAATTATGCAAAAGACAGATTGATGCAATTTTTTATATGCCTATGTTGGTAGAATTAATTAAAAAAAATTTTTAGAGCTATGTTGTATTAATAAGCACTCGGGCAACGTTGGGTAGTAAGCTAGTTAAAAATGAAACTAATTCTTCAGATTCAATTTCACCTTTGAAACGGAGGACTGTTTTACTCTCACTGGAGAATTTTATGCATATTGTGTGGGTAAAATAAATGTTTTTTTTTTTTAGTTTTATTAAAATCTTTTTATGAAATTCTTTCATCGTATTTAAACTTATTAACTGGCTGCGAGAAATGTTGGTAATAATTTTTGGTGATTCGTGGTCTACAACCTTAATCGCCTGCTTTTCAGCCAGGTTCATGAAATTGCCCATTTGTTCAAGAATATGACCCATAGATTCCGAGCTCATACCAACGTCTTGCACTTAATTAAATTAAATTTAAAAACATTGCATTCTAGCTTGGTGATAGTTTGAAAATAATATGCTAAAAAACTGCCATCTGTAAATGCAGAAAAAAAAAAAAAGACAGAGGGAGAAAAAGGAAGAAAACTTTATCATAGCATCACAATACAACTCATCATTTATATATCAAAACAATACACGTATAGTTTAAAAATATGAAGCACATGGAAAGACAAATTACGTTCAATAGTTTTATTTATATATGTAATTTTTAGCGGTATTTCGATTCATCCTGCTTAAAGGGGAGAGTCGGAAGGCTTGTTATTTTATTTATTTATTTATTTATTTTTCAATTTAACCGTAATAGGTCTAATAAAAATAAGTAATATTAATAGGAGAGACACAGAATAGATAGTGACTCAAATAAAGGTTTATTTTCTGTGCTACTAAACGTATGATTGTCCCTCCGTCCAGTATTGCACTGCAGTATACAATGTAAACGGTAACTTAATTTTTCGTCTCCCCATCCTCTTTTAAAATCAGTTCAATTAATTTCTCATTCTTTAAAAATTATTTGACACTTAAGAAACAACACAAGCTATACGAAATATTTTAATGTGCTGTATAAATTAGAACATAAAATGCTGAAAATAAGCTCTGGCCACCATATAAAAGCGAAAAAAGAAAAAAATCCGAGGCATCATCACAGGTACCAAAATCCTGGTTCCAGCCCCCTAAAACTGTGCGCTCCAACGTAATAATAATGGCAAAAAATGAAAATAGTCGTCCCATATAAGACATCGAAGTCCTTGAATGGACGTCCCGCCGTGCATACGTAATTAATCATTTATGAAATGCACCCAGACCTGTAATAAGGGTGCAGGAGATAATGAACAGTTGTCGACTCGTTTCCTGCGCTCCCCATACTGTCTCATCTTTCTGCCCGGAAGGTCAAGGACACCTTCTGGAAGTAGGTGATTCAGGAATGTGCTGTTTGGTTTTACGAGCGAGCTTCTTTGCTTGGGATTAAACTGTGAGGAAGATGGACATATCTTAGGATATATTTTGTTCGAAATTGAAGATTGGCAGGGAAAAATTAGAATGTTTTTAAGAATAAAAAAAAGTTGATGTGTAACGAAATCAGCCATTAAAAGCAGCTATCAGTCATTTGTGAATATGAGTGAGGATTGGAGTTCCGGGTTACCTGTTTCTTTTCTTGTCTTTATTTTTTCCTTCTTTCTTTCTTTCTTTCCGTTTCTTTTCTTTTCTTTTTTTCCTTTTCTTTTTTTTTCTAATATTCATTGATATTTTATGCTGTCGCTGGTCTCAAGAGATCCGTTACGATTGTCTAACTGAACTTATTTGTGTCTCGAAAGCGGATATCACGCATAGGAAGATTCGTTCAACCCAACTCCCAATTCAACCACAACTTCACCGCTCCAGTCAACTTCAGTCAGAAAACATCCGCGTGCTATGCTATTTCTGGCTAATAGTTGAAGGAAAAGTTGAAGATACAGTTCAATGAGAGTTGCGACGAACGAGCTTTTCTATGTATGATACCCACTTTATGATTTGTCCCTTGCGTCAATTCTAAAGCAAAGCATCACTTTAATATGCAGTGCAGTCGCAGATACAAGGGAGGAGCGATGTGGCGATCGTCCATCTCTTGAAGGACTCACCACTGATAAATTTTCAATACTGAAGTTCAAAAAAGCCTTGACATAACACCATCTATCAATCGATTAACAACAGTTTAAATATTTTACCAAATTTTTGGCAACCTTCTTGGAACGTAAGGAACATTATTGGAACGCAACTTTATTTAACCGAAAAAAAAAGGAGGAGGGAAAGAAAGAAAAGCTGTTCACTTAAAAAATTCTAATTACATGTAAAATCTTCCGCAACAAAAAGCACAGCACAAAACGTTGATGCAAAATTAAAAGTAACGTGGTTGAAACGTGGATTTAAAATTCAGAGCCGTCACAAAAAACTGACGACTTAGTGTGAAAAAATACGCCAAGTAACCAAATGTGTGCTTCAAAACTCAGCTAACATGAGACGAATTGAAAAAAAAAAAAAAATCAGGACATCTGTACAGGTTTCATTAGCACAATTTCCTACCATACGCCACCGAGCCCTCGACGGAAATCACAGGTTACAAAATTTACCCTGATGGATCACACATGAATAATAGAACAGGTACTCCTACACAGCCTCTATTACTTTGAGACATTAATAAAAGTAAGCACTTTTAGGTTGCAAGACTACAATACAGCTCTTTATCTATAAATAGCTGCGAATAACGAGCCTCTTAATTACTTAGGAGGAGCTCAACAAAATATCTATACTCAAACAGAAAAACTGCGTTAATAAGGCATGTCTTCTCACGACAAGCACATCAAGTTGGTCAGTTTTGTATAGTTCAATACTCCAAGCAAGTAAAATATTAACTTCAACTTCCATTAAATTGTGTCGTATAGGAAAAAGATGAAAACAAAGAGGTTCACGTCTAAGAAGATAAAAACCTCAACTTTTTTTTTCTGATTTAAAACCGAAAATTTAAAGTTCCATCAAAAAGAACATGGCTGAATAAAGGAGGAAATAATGCGGGAGAGCCCTTAATTGTAAAGTTTAGTTTTTAGTTTATTAATTTTATTCCATTATGGCCATAATATCTCAAACATAAACCTTTTACAGTCAACAGTAAATCTATGACGCGGAACACTCAGATCTAATTTGCACAGTTTAAAAACTGTCAGTATTTTTCTCTGTGTACTTGTTGTGGTTCAAGGAGTGATGCCGACTGAAGTAGGGAAGTCCAGATGAGATCATTATTAATGCGATTCCACTGTAGATTAAGGCTTCCACATTAATTCGTGCGCCCTGGTGTTATTGTAGCGGGCTCGCTGCAATCCCCCCCCCCCCCCCCTCCATCAACTGATTAATATTTAGACAGACGTTTGTAATTCTGAAACTTTTTAACTTCGTTAAATTTTAAATTACACTCAGTTTATTTAGTTTCAAAAGATATTTCGATAAAATGTAGTGAATTAACAAAAGCCTTAACACTTAGTTAATAAACATATCAGTTTACAGCATACCACAAATATATATCTGAAATATTTTATTTTAATAACTAGAAAGACCAAAATAATTTTTATACTCACATGTGCAATTCTGCAATTATAGATATAGTTCAAAGTAATGATTAAAATAATTTAAGCACAAATTTGATACCTTTGAAAGCCTTCCTCAAACCTCCCTTGCTGTTATATCAATGTGATTTATTTATTATTTCTAAGCAAGTCATATAATGAATAACTACACTGTAAAAATGAATGTTGTTTTCACAGAATAATACAGCTAATTTTATTGTAATAATCTGTAAAAATTGCTAACTTTACAGTACTAAAGTGTAAAATTGCTAATTTTACATTCATAAACTGTAAAACGGCGAATTTTACAGTTTATTACCGTGCATTTTACAGTTTCAAACTGGAACCTCTGCTGACAGTATTATACTGTTGTTTTTACAGTATAATACAGTTATTTTGCGGCAATAAACTGTAAAATTGCTGACTTTGCAGTAAGAAACTGTAAAATTGCTGGTTTTACAGTTTATTACTGTGCGTTTTAGACTTTCAAACTGTAACCTCCGCTGCCAGTATTATACTGTAAAAACAACAGTTTTTTTTTTTTTTTGCAATGTACTAATGCTGCTATGTTGATCTTCATAGAAAAAGCTCATCAATTTTTCTGTTTTGTTTTACTTTTTACCTCTTTTTTTTCCTGTTCTCATTTTCTTCTTTTTTTCTGAGGAGATGCACGGGTAGCTGACAAACGGAAAAGGGCCATAGCCCCTGTAGCCCGTGGTATCCTAACTGATATAATTAGTCAGAAAGAGTCTTCTACTAGGGAGACGAACACGTTACTTATACCTTCTGTTGTCAACGAAAAATTCTTCATTCAGGGAAGAAAAGTAATTTTTAGATGAGATGATGACAATACAAACGTTTGATACTCAAAACTAATAAGGGTGCCAAGCTATAAACAACATAAGGATGTCTAATTGCGTAAGGAATTGATCAAATTAACAAAATGCATAAACGGCCATAAAAAAATGTCATACGTGAAATCTCTGATGCTTGTAAATAATCTATGAGTCTGCATTTAAATAACTAGATGTGTGAATGAATATTTCAAATTGAAAGTGAGTATCATGCCTGTTAAAAGTATTTAATTGGTTGGAAAATGTCGAAGTCTGTTTTCACATTTTAAATACAACTATTGTGAGAGTAGAGCAAAATGTAGCACCTGTTTTCCGACACAAAACGTGACGTAATTGTTAGCTTCATCAAGGAAGTACCATCCAGCAAGAACAAAAGCTCCATGTACCCCTGATGCTGCCTCTCCATTAAACAGAAACAATCGGGATCAAATATTTAAGTACAAACATCATGTCTTTACGCTTTAAAAAACGATTTATTGGGAAAAGCTTACTTAACCATTTTCCTTTTCCAACTTAGTGTGCGTATCCTATCTATAACAGCAAAGAACAATGGGAAAGAATATAAAAATTCAGCTGTGTTGCCAATAAAAAATGAGGGAAAATTTTATTAACAGTTTTACTCAAAAATGGAGGCCTTTCCCCAAAGTCTCAAAAAGCCCCTTCAGCCTTTACCCCCTGTCTTCTGCGGGCTCAAACAATGGCACAATGCTCTGTGCACATCAAAGGTGCCGGTGTGCACTTTTGAGCAAGAACCAGAGCCGGCAATTAAGCTTTGTGGTTGGTAGGAAGGTAAGGTAAGCCTTCATGGGGGGATTCCACAGAGCACGTGGGTGGTTAGATCCCCTAACACATCCGGGTCTGCTCGACTTTCTTAACCTATTTAAATGAGAGGGTCGGAATCTTGTCCCCATACTTATGCTGACAAAATCCTTTTTGATCTAGATTACTAGCCGAGGGAGAGAGAGAGAGAGGTACTAGAGCCAGAAGAACAGAGATTTTAGCATTTGAAGAAGAAAAAAAAGCATTGTTCAATCACTGAAGATCTTGAAATGTAGTTAAATGATTTAAGAAAGCTTAAATAAGCAGGAAAATACAAAAAAGAAGAAAGAAAGAAAAAGTAGTGTAAGAAGAACGAAAGATATGGGGATTCATTGAATCCTTTAATTTGTTTTCTTCTTAATTCTGGAATTTATTTCTGTTAAAGTTTTTTAAAACGGAACTTACACATACACTGCGTTAAGAAATCGAAGCGAATTAGTGCATTGCTGAAAAAAATAGAAATAACATTTTTCGCTTGTGAAAATACATCGTAAAATACTGAACTTTTCAATCTGCGATCTTAAAAATTACTTTATATTTTATTCAAATCCACTAGTTTTTCTTCAAAAATATAAAAATGTAAGGTTGTGCTATTGTTTAAGGTTGAGCACTTGTGCTATTGCTAAGAACTTTTTAATGATTTCACCACTTTACAACTAAGAAAATTAGCGTTCAATACATCACAGCAATCTTAACAAAAACTGAAAGGCGGAAGTACATTTGTTATGTATTTATTTAAAAATAACATACGAAGGGTGCAGTGTTACCTGAGTGAGAAATGAGAAACAATTCATTTTTAAAAAATGGTGTTAGAAAATGTAATGAAATTTTTTTAATGGATTTGTAAATGCAGTGAACTCTCACTTATACACCGCCTCATTTATGCGCCTTTTCCACTTATACGACGATTTTAAATGGTCCCAGCACATTCCATAGCAAAATAATGATAATATCATTCGTTTATGCGTCGCTCTAAAGATAAATATTTCACTTATGCGCTGAATTTTCCGTAAAATGTAAAAAAATATATTTATTTTCTTTAAAAAATAAGCATTTTTCTTCACTTTCCTCTTTAATCTTCGCCTTTATTGCTCACGAAATGCATTTTTTCCGCATGAACTAGAGTTCAGAGAAGGACAATTACCTATTATGGATCGTTTTAAAGGGAACAGTTTAATTACGTATGCTACAATTTTTGTTTTATCTTTATCATTGTAGTTACGTTACAGTAATTGCCAAACCGTAGTAATATGTCCCTTGTCTATAGAAACATTCATATTCATTCTCTCAAGTAGAACCTATGTTGCGTTTTAGCCCTTTAAATAGGCTTGTTCACTTCTACGTCTCTCTCACTTATGCACCTTTTTCTGTTGGTTCCTTAAGTCCGGCGCATAAGTGAGAGCTCACTGTATTTGTAATAGAAATAACTATATTGGAGAAAAGGCTCTAAAATAGTCAACCATTTAAGTCATATAGTTAGAGATGATGAACCCAATCAAAATAGTAATATGATATGAAAGAGAAAAATTAACAACATGAATCAAAAGATAAAACTATTAATTAAAGATTCAATAGCAGGTTCAGAAAACTTTTGTAGAGCCTTAAATAAAACACCATTTTTTAAGAATGAAAATTAAAGAAAACATCACAATATTCAATCAAAATACATCATCCACAGGAAAGACAACAAATATCATTTAATGAAAGGATTGATTGTTTTCTGCTTGTTTTTGCTTTGCACTAGGTAGACTGTTAATTTCGGGTACGCTGCTTCAATATTCCAACTGTACACCGTAATTTGGTGTACGACTTCCACACTACATGCGTGCCATAGGGACCCGTTTATAGGGTAAGCAACCATTTACAGCACAACCACACATTCACACAAAGGATAAGAGATAGAAAGTACATCGATGCCCGAGTACGGGATTCGAACCCGGAACCTCCCTATTCACGGCCACACTTCTCTGACCACAAGACATAGGGACCGGTATGTTTTCAAATGAAAATAATCTTGATGGTTTTAAATGCTATTGGTATGAAAAGAGGATGAAGTTGCGAGAATGCTTTGAGCGACTGATAGGAGAAGGATCGGACCGATAGCATGGTCCGGAGCAGTGGTCGGAGGTAGCGCGCTACAAGTAGCGAAACTACTGTAGTAGCTACATTTTTTAGTAGTTTGTAGTGTAGCGCACTACTTTAAAAAAAAAGTAGAGTAGTGAGTAGCGCGATACAAAAAAATAGTAGTTTGTAGTGATTTCTGGAAACTACTTTTAAATTAAAAAACAAAATGAATAAGCGAAAAAAAAAATTTTTTTTTTAAGAGAACGAAGGGAAAAAACAAAGTTCAATTGACTTCGACTAGTGCAAATCTTGCACGAGTACAGCAGCAGACGCAATGAGAAATAAGAACCATAAAAATGTGAGCTGATCTTAGATGCATCATTTTGACGAAATGCATTCTATCTGTTTGATGTCATCGGTTTATTTGGCAAAAAATTTTTATGTATTTCTTTAAATAATTTTCATGTTCCTAAATATTTCCTGGCTAGAAATTTAAAAAAAAATAGAAGGTTAATTTCTTTCAAGCTTTCAACTTTTGAATCCTTTCTTGTGGCGAATATTCATAAAAATTGTAAAAAATACATAAAAAGACAAATTTTAGCAAAAAAAAAGGGACAGGAGGAACAAAAAGAAAAAGTAACAAATAAATTCAAAGACAATTCCTCGTTCTATTCCATATTCAAATGAGTTAATTTGTTAATGTAAACCGCTTTTCGATTTTTTTCGGTCAATTCTCAAACGGTGCATGCTTTTTATTCATTTATTTTTTAAAAAGTAGTTTGTAGTCGCTACATTTTGAAAAAAGTAGTTGTAGTTGTAGTTAACTACATTTATAACAAAGTAGTTGTAGTTGTAGTTAACTACATTTATAACAAAGTAGTTGTAGTTGTAGTTAACTACATTTATAACAAAGTAGTTGTAGTTGGTTAACTACATTTATAACAAAGTAGTTGTAGTTGTAGTTCGTTACAAAACAAATGTAGTTTTTCGAACCACTGGTCTGGAGAGCTTTTAATTATAGTGGATTGTACGATTTGAAGCAAACTTCAGTACGTATGGACTCTATATAATATTAAACTGTACTACATAATGCCGTTTGGGTTTTTGTCAGGTTATTTGCTTGATATTTGAGCAAGACAATGCGTCCTGCCGTGTATGAACCTACCCAATAAAAATTGTTTGACGGAGAAAATATGTTAGCCTTATCTTAGTTAATGACCTGAGAACAGTCAGCACTTTTGGTTGGAAAAGAAAATGCTGCAAAGTTTCGAAATCATTAGGAAAACTGAAGGACGAATTCCTTTTTATTTTATTTTATTTATTTATTTATTTTTTTTTTTTTTTTTTTTTGTTATAACTCAACTAGTCTTAAAATTCGCTTGCATTAATAACATTATTTTACATTAATTTCTAATGTACTTTCGTTATCATTATTTTTTATATTAAACAAAATTATTAACTTAGGATAAAGATGCAACTAATTAATAAGACAATATGTATTATCTCATTATTTTTTTCTATTAAACAGAATCATTAAAACAATTATAATTAATGTGACTTATCACATTTAATATGCTTAAATTATGATTAGAATCGTAATTTATTTTTAAATTTCCGAAAGTACACACATACGCACCTTGCAATCAAGGGGTATCAACTTTATCGGTGTTAAGTTTCTGAAGTAATTAATTTTGATTTTTAATCGTATTTTTTTCTGTTTATCTTTTCGATTTTTACGTTCTTTTACGTAGTAATGGAAGTATTGTGATCACGAAAAAAATTCACTTAAATTTCGAGCTAAATTTAAATTTTGCTCACTCCGGAATGAATGTCGATTTTTTTTTTCGACAATCAGCACGTGAATATGTATCTACCAAAATATAAACAGCCGAAAAATCCTTTTCGACTACCCCCGAGTTACTTACGACGAGTTTTCTCGTAAAAGGAAACTGTGGGGTCCACACCTGATTTTTTTTCCTGCTGTCTGTCAAAAGATTTAGTTAATTCCAATAATGACATTTTTTTATTCTTACAGTGAGAATATTTTCAATTCAAGCTCTTTTAGATAGACGCTGTACAGATAGTGTACCAACAATTTCCCTTATCGAAACTGAACTTCATTTTTTCGATTGTTTATTTTTTATTCACTTTTAAATATTTATTTTTCATGGATATCCTTTCTGAATTATTTTTGTTTTTAGATATATTTTTTGAGACATTAATCATTTATCTACAAACTTTCAATTTTTCTTTTTTTATAATCTTGCTCTATGATTTGTCAGTCACATAGCAGAATTATGATCATTTAATACTTTTGACACCAAGCAATCCAAAAGAGAAATTCCTTCAAGACAAAGCTGAAAGAATGTCCTCATCCACCCTGCTCGGTGCGTCATACCCTCAGGGGCGCGAAAATAGAAAAACAAACACTCAACCGCGCAGAAGATGAAGCCATTGACTGTCAACAAAGATGGACGCTCCACGATAAGGTCACAGGTAGTTTGCGCACGTGCCACGCATACACCCCCACCTCAGACGACAACAGAAGGTATAAGGAGAGGAAAAGCTCTGAGAAAGCCCACTACTTGCTTTATAAAAAGTTGGAAAGTGACAGTTGAAATCGCGTCTTTATCTGCAGCCCTCTGTCTGATTTGTACCTCAGCGAATCCATAAAGAAGATCAAGTTGAAGGTGATGCCACGGACAAAACTAATGTTTGCCGCTGATTATTAGTATCCCGGCACCGACTTTTTTTTTTTCTTCTATTTCTTGGTTAAAAGTGATGAGCGACTTTGTCTTTTATCAATGACATTCCATAATTTCTGTCTCTCTTCGGCAATATAAAGAATCGCGTTCGGAAGTCCAAAGTAGAATTTACCACCATTTCCTTGCTGCTATTCAAGTTACGTTGTGCTTCTCTGAAAGAGATTGTTGCAGTTTTATTGTAGAGTCTACACGTCATTTTGAACATTAAACGCAGCTGTATGAACCACATTGAAAATATTTTACTTTTAGCATGTTTTGAGGCGCAATACATATAATCATATGTAGCTAAAATTTTAAAAAATATTTGTTTAATCAAGAGATATGGTATGGTCCCAAATTGGGGGACTTGGCTCTTAGTGGGGATAGCAAAAATATATCTGCCACAGTAGTGATGCTTGAATAAAATCTGACTAAATCTAGTTAAGAACCTAAAAATCATTTTTATGCAGTTAATAAAGTTATTTATTGATACTAAAAAGTTTTTTTTATTATTAAGTTGGTAAATTCTTTAATATTTATAAATGTTTTAAAATAGAGAACTTGTAAATTTTCTCACTTACTAAGCATATTTTTTGTATGAAATGGAATTATCACGGAGAATTTCCCACATTTTAGTCTGAAGCCTTAGGATTTTCATGTGTCATAAAGAAGTGATAGGATAGTTTCCTTAATTATGCCGAGGCATAATTAATGAAAATAATAGAGCAAGGGTAGTCAGGGTTCCGAGCGAGGCTAAATGACGAAGATTAACTCTAGACAAGACTTATATAAAACGGAGCTAAGAATTTTTTGAGCAGCGCAGCGTTATATTTTTTCCTCATAGCAAAGCTGTTTTTTGTACAGTCTACTTTACAACATGTTTGAGAAAATGATTCACAATTCATAATATCAGAATGTTTTTAGAAAAAATGGTCCGTATGATTGGCGTCAATGTATTAGTGACAGTTCTAGTTCCTCCGAGGTCATACCAAAAATTGTAATAAATTCTAAAAATGCGAACTGAGACTTATTCCTTTATATGTGACCTAGGCAATTATCATTAAGGCTTTCCCTAACGATTATCTGATCAGAATCCGGCGGGGGACAAACAAATGACACTGTGCTCATTTACTGGTAATGTATTACAATTTGTTGTCTCCATATTGTTTCCAGCTTGCTGCTAAGTCAAAAATTTTAACAATTTTTATTTCAAGAAATGTAAAGAAATTTCTGTTTTAAAATTGAACCTCCTTTACTGAACGCCACTTGCTGTGGCTTCGGGAAAGCGCTCCTCATGGCAACTCACAAAGGACAGGAAAAGGGGCTGATAATACAGACTGCAGCATTAAAATTTTCAGGAGGGAGGGAGAGGGTGTAATTGTTTGAATGATTTAAATATCATTCTAGTGGACGCTCCCTCTTGTAGGAGGTGCACCATTGTCCTTATGAAACTATGAAAGTAAAACATCATTTTTTAAATCAGCGAAAAATAATAATTTATTTTAGACCTGTTTTTCGAAAAATACCCGTGAAAAAATGAAGGTTTGAATTATTGCTATCAATCGCGAATACTTCGCTTGGGCCAGCTAGTTTGGCAATATTCTTTTAGTATAAACTGATAACATTTTATATTTGTCTCTGTTTATAAATTCTGAATTTTACTTTCCTGCACCACTTTTTACTTCGGAGAACGAAAGAAATGTATATGATCAGTACATCTATTACCGATTTTCCAATGTAAAAAAATTACCATTAACCAATGAGTACGTGACTTGCAGTTTTCAAATCCTACAATAATAAATCGTTTTCTCCTTTTTGTCTGCTTAAGTTCTCTGCTACTCAGAGCAGATTAAAGTTATCGAATAAAATTTATTATTTCAGTTTGCTTTCTAAAGAAATAGAAGAGAAAATGGACATTTAAAATAAGAGAGAGTGAGCGAATAATAAATAGGTACTCTAAAAAGTGAAAAAGGAGGCTAAGTTAGCCATTATCCAGCGTTAAAAAATAAGTTAATAAATCAAAAAAATGTACGATGAAGGTAAATAATTTTAAAAGAGTGAAATATAATTGAGAAACTATTTTAATCAAATGGGTGTGGTATCCTCAGTTGCTTCGTAAGTTCGTATCAATGCTAGTGAAGTATTTTCATTGGCAAATTCGTTTACGTTATTTATGAATCTGTTTTTAATTTGAATCTTTATCTTTGAGTTTTGAACAATTATTTATGCATTTATTTACTAGTTAATCTTCAGGAAAATTACATTTTTTGCAGGTTTTGATCAGACAAGAACTTGTGCTGGAAATTTCTTGCAAAAAGATATTCGAGGTACTAAAAAATGCTTTTTTTTTTCTTCTTTTTTTGCCATATTCGTTCATAATTTTCCGCGTGTTAGTATTGTATGGGAAAATTTCAAAAATTTTTCTTCAAACAAAAAACTTAAAAAAAAAAAAAAAAAAATGCAGAAAAAGTTCGAAAAGGAAAGAAGATAAATAATTTCTTTCTTTTCTCACTGCACTATATGAGCCAATGTCAGAAGCTAATAGACTAAAACGAATAGTCACTTTCTTAAAAGAACGTTTTTTAATGTTCAAACGTTCAAAGGATTCAGAACAAACATTTCAATTGTAGACATTATAACTATCGCTTTTTTTTTAGATTCCTGAATAAGAAAATTTTTCTACAAAAAGTTAATGAAATTTTGAAGCTAAAAATTAACCAGACGATATAATACTTGCATATATGTAACGAGTGCTATTTGTTCAACAGCAAAATATGCTTTTTCATTATACTGCCGTGCTAAGCACAAAAATCGCATCTGCATCTCAGTTCAAAATGTAAAACTGCTGCACATGCACATAATTTTATTCAAATGCCACTTTTTCAGATTTTTTAAAAATGTATTTCCCATTCACAAATGTTCATAAAACATTCTACATAGGTAAAATATATTCTAGAGAACCACCTTGTGACACGAACTCAATTTTGATAAAATAGGAGTCTCTCAGAATCCTTCGTTGTTTGCCAATCCAATTTAGTTGCTTACCAATCATAATATTTCATTATCAATAAATGTAATAACGGTGCGGAATGCCCCCTCCTTCCCCTAAGAGAAAAAAATCTAACTGCACTAGAGCTTGTATTTAATCTTACTCCAGTCAACATCAATCAATTAAAGATTTTCATAAAATGCATTTATTTAGCTATTTCTTTTTTCTCAACTTCTTCAAGTAAATGGACAGTGTCGCGGTCGCTGGGCCCATTATCGTTTTGCGACCGAAACAATTCATCACTACCTTCAACATCTTCTGAACAGCATCCTTTATCAAGCAGTGGGTAATTACGCAAAAAATAAAAGCCCTATCTATACTTAGTCCATTAAAGTCATTAGAAGACGGCTCCAGCAAACTATTGATATTCATAGAGATGCTCAGGTTCACGATAGACTGGCGAATTCCGGCGTTTATAAGAAATTCCCGACAACCAACTTTAAGATAAGCTGGCTTCCCCTCCGACGACGTCTTGGTTTCTTGTTTTGTGGATGAGTGTCCTCCGGGGAAACCTTATTATTTTGTGATTGATTTGGAGAAAAAGACAGCGCACGCTATTGTGACGCAGAATATTCCTAATAAATTACATAATCAATTAAAAAAATATGAAAATAAATATTGAGCTCATTTTTCTTTATTTTAGTTCACCATTCAAACTAATTTTCTTTCGTAACTCTGATGTTTCTTCCTTATATCCTGGGGTTCTTTTTTTATATATATAATTAATCTTTCAAATAAAACATTCGCATAAATTGTCTTACAAGTGGGCAGTAAAGATCTTACATCGCTTAACATACTATGATATTTGAAAGAACTTATTTGTTTTTCTGCATAGGATGAACTTCTAATTTTCTCAATTTTCTAGAACAGGAGATCTAAACGTTTCTAATTTAGCAAAAATTTTTGAATAAACTCAATTCAATCGCTGAGCTTCAGAGCAAGATATTACTGAGAGCCACTAGTTTAGAAACAACTTTTCGAAGTTTACAAATACCTTTGTGCTATAGATGCAAAGGAAATTGCAACATAAAGAAGGCACAAATAAGCAGGGATACTGCAGACACGTGTTTCGGCGCTACAAGGAACGCCTTTTTCAATGCAAAAAAAAAAAATTGTGAGCTTATGAATGCACAGACATCCGACAAAAGCACTGCCCTTAGCATCAGCAACTTTTATAGGTAGTACAAAACAATGTAGAACTTTTCCAACTATTGTAATTTTGCGTTTTTCTTTTTAAAATTTAAATCTCGTCATGCGTATTTCAATTTAATTATTTTTAATTGGAAGGGAACGAGATTTTCTAATTTTTCTAATAAAAATGGATACTTTGATTCTATTTTCTATGGAAGGCAGAGCTGGGGTTTTCACTTTGTTGTAACGGCTTATTTAATGAAATCCTTCCTAGCAGAATATTTTACTCTTCGCGAAGCAAAATAGATTGCGTAGCAATCTTCAGGGTTGGCAAAGCTGCTGAGCATTAGGCGGAATCTCATATTTTCTAAAAAAAATGTGGGTGGCCGGCATGACACAAGACATACATACACGCGTACAATAGTCAAAATTCTGACTAAAGAAAATGAATAGGAACTGAGCTCACCTAAAAATTAAGCTATGCATCAAAGGATTCATTTATAAATAGTTCGGCACCGGAAAATTTGATTTTTTTTTCTTAATGATCTGCAATTCAACAAAAGAGCAGCTCTGTATAATGAAAAATCTCATTAAATGAGTAGTATATATGTTTGTTTTGATAAGTGGTACAAGTTACAAATAGTAATTTAAAAAATAGTGTTTGATGCTAAAATACCAATTGGTTGAAATTAATGTGAAACATATTATGCGAAAAAAAAAATATGTTCAAATAAAACATACCGGAACGCCGTTTTAGTCCTTTTTTCTCTGAGACTGTCTTGGAATTAATGACAGGTATGGTTAATCGTTGTCGCTGTGCTCTAATTGTGATGGAAAACTGTTGAGTGTTCCGATGATGGAAGGATGGTATACTTTTAAAACTGTGGGTTGCATGATCTAGTATCTTTTACGGGGAAACGTCGTAGTAGAAATGTATCAAGCTTTTTTCTGCTCCTTAAGACCAGATTCTCAACATGATCATTACTGAGCAACTCTGGATCAACCAAGTAACTCAAAATTTTTGAATGCTTAATTGTTTGGATGATAGTTGGACATAACTTCGAAATAGAGTAAAAGAAACAGAGAAAGGTTTTGGATACGTTGAATTATAGTTTATGATGGATGGATAACCCTCCACCATAGACAGATTGAAATTGATATCATTTTCAGTCAATCTAACAAACCTAAAAACTTCAGACCTCAGGTGCATTAGTTCCTGGAGAAATTGCTTGTTAAAAAATGTCATGTTTACATTCGAGATGTAATGAAATTAATTTCGCTTGTACTTCTGGTTTGCCTTTGATAATTGCTCAACCGCGCGGTGATGCTTGCTCTTCAAATCCCGAGACTGTAGAGATCTACTTTTATCATCTGACAATCAGTTTCAATTCGAGGAAGGGCATAATCTGCATTCGGATGACGTCCGCTCTCGTATTTGCAGCGATGATTGGTTCCCGGCAGGGGGTGGGCGTGGCCCGATTGGAGTGTCATCTTCTAGCGCGTAAGGCAAAAATGTTCGAGAGTTATAAACACTTCAGCGGCCGCTGTCACTGCTCTCGGATAATCAATCACATCCACAAATGGCCGGTGGAAACTGGAAAAAATATAATTCCAGTAACAATAATAACAGAACAAAAAGTAAGAATGAAAAAAAGGGAAAAAGAAAAAGATTTACGAGCCGAGGCACTTTTCCAAGGTTAATTATCGGCTGTCATCGTTTCTTGTTTTAAGCCAAAGATGACTGGATTTTTCCCCCACTTATCTATTTACTTGCTCGTTTTATTGTAATTTATTTTATTCTTTCTGATCATCATTGAGAATTTTTGATCACTACATGCGGACGTTAAATGCATTATTAACCAAACGGAATTGCAGCTATTTGGAGAACAGCTGTTTGCATGACATTTGGCAATATTTAAGACAATTAGTGAAAAAACACTGAAAAATAAAATAATTTTCGTCTAATCAGATTTTTTGTAATCAAAATTTTAGCCACGCACGTACAAGGAAGGTTCTTACACGTTTATTAATGCGTATTATCTTTGTGGTTTTCAGCAGTTTTCGAATACATTTTTGCTTATTTCGTTAAAACGAAGTGATAAACCAAAATCTTATTTAATACATGAAAAAGAATTACGACACCAAGATACAATGTATTAAAAAAAAAAAAAACACTCACAAGATTGGAGGCAGTTTGTCTCGTATTATGGAAAAACACTGTACTACGTGAAACACACTCAATGGCTTAGAGGCGGTAATTTACTACTAAAACTTTACTACATATTTGTCCATTTTTCTTTTAACATAATAAAGCAAAGTCATTGTGAATACTACTTGATAAATCCTCATCTTAGAAATCAGTTTACCGTATTTATCCATCAAATTAAAATCTACCTTTTCCAGGTTTTTATTTATTTATTTATTTTTAACAAAAGTGTGATAAAGTGAATCATATCTCTTAAATTCAGGGAATTTCGATCAATTATGTGAGAGGTTTAGCCCACAGGTTAATATTTAGTTATTACAACCATATACCGGCTCTTAAATATTTGGAAGAAAGCCAGTTTTTAAGTTTTAGGAAATTTTTCATCGTCTAATGAATTTGTCAACGCGACCAACGTGTATGCAAGGATTAAATGTAACAAATATTCTAAACCAAAAGTATTGAATAATCCTTTTTAAGAGGACTTTTTTTTAATTATTCATTTTCTAAAGTGTATTTATTAATTTATTTACTTATTTATTTTCAATTGTTGGCAACGGATTTAAAATGAAATACTTATTTAAAATGAAGAATATGAACTCAAAATAAAGAACTTCGATTAAACTTATTTATTTTCATGAAATGTATTTGGTTTGATATGCTTTCTGTTTTTTGAAAAACTTTTTTGGTTATTTATTTTATTTACTTATTAATTTCGAAAACAATTTTAGTTTTTTTTTTTATGACAAAAAAATTAGCTATATTGTTTAAAAGGTGCTACTACTTTATTTGTTCGTTCATTTATTATTTTGCCTGTCTCTTTCATCCGATACAAGTTGCATATTTTGTTTAGAGAAATCAGCTTTAAATGCTAAAAAGGTCCGTCTGACATAATTTGCAGTCTAGAGAGAATATTATTCAGATGCTAGAAAAGGCGATGTTGGCATACGGGAAAATAGGCTCGTTTAGCTCTGGACAAAACTTCTAGTCCCATTTCTTACTCAGAGAGAAATATTTGGCAAAGATGAGAAGCAAAATTCAAATATAGCGCTACCAGTTAGCTTGGTAGCAACGTATAATTTACGCGAGCCCCTTCCTCATCTTTACGACGACGATGTAGGGAAGATCTAAAGAACTAGTTTAGGTAGATGATAAAGACTTCAACTTTGATTGGTGTGGGCAGAATGCCTCTTTTCGGGGCAATTTAAAAAAAAAGAAAATTCTCTAAACCATTTTCGTGATTTCTAGTTATTATTTTAACTATTCAAAATGCAAGTATTCATTAATATTTGTAGTGTTTCAGTTTTTTTGTTTCTAAAATCTGCCATTAAAATGTACAGCAAGTGGCGGTACCACGCCCCACTGAAGTGGAAACATTTCTAAAAACTGTGAATGAAAAATGGAAAAAAATGCCTAGTATTTTTCTTAGTAAAGGTCTAGATGCTGATGTTGAATCTATCAGCACTAACAAATACGAAATAAATTTATTAAAAAAGAAAATTATCACTTTGAGGTGAATTAATCTTCACCCCATTCCACTGGGATATATCTGTACCTCAGAACCAGACTAACGCAAGTCCATTTTCGTCATTTTTCGGTAGGGGGGAAAAACGATTGTCGAATACATCGTTTTTCCCTTCTACTGAAAAATGACGAAAATGGACTTACGTTAGTCTGGTTCTGAGGTACAGATATGTGTCTTTTAAAATATCATTATAAAAATTTTTATAAATCAAAAGTCAGAAAAGTGGGAGTACACTGTAACAAATAGATGTTTTTATAGTATAATGCAGCTAATTTTATAGTAACAAACTGTAAAAATTGTTAAATTTATAGTAATTTAATTGTAAAATTGCTAATTTTACAGTAATAAACTGTAAAATTGCTAATCTTACAGTAATAAACTGTAAAATTGCTAATTTTGCAGTTTATTCCTGTGCATTTTTCAGTTTTAAATTGGAACCTCTGTTGCCAGTATTATATTGTTGTTACAGTATAATACTGCTAATTTTGTGATTATAAACTGTAAATTTGTGGTAATAAACTCAAATTGCTGCTTTGCGGTAATAAACTGTTTAGTTTTATAGTTTATTACTGTGCATTTTACGGTTTTTAACTGGAAACTTTGCTGCCAGTATTATACTGTCAAAACAACGGTTTATTTTTTGCAGTGCAGTAAGCTAAAGAGTTCGGGTTTGTCATTTTCTTTCTGAATTCACAACTTTGCCAGTGCTTTGGACTCAGATTCAGAGTCGCAGTGGTTTTGGCGTAAAGGAATTTGGATAAACGAGTCGGTCATTTAACCTTCGTCTCATGGAAATTTCACTTGTTGCAGAGCAGAACTAGAGTACCGGTAGTGCAAGGAAATAAAGTGTTAGAATCCTGCTTATCCATAAAGAAAATATCTATTAATTTCCTGAGTAATTACAAAGTTCGAAACAACTCAGATCATTCAGCCAATTTGTTAGAAAGATTGATTCAATTGCAGTCAGTCTGCTACTTTGTTATAAATATTGAAACACCTGCACTCCACGTGTTATCTTATGAAGAAATAATAAGGTAAAATAAGAAATTATCCGGATGAAACAAGTCAAAGTGATATTTAAATTGATGATTTTTTTGACTATCGAAATTCGTACCGATGTTTACAGTGCATTTATACATCAATCGATGTTTAGTTCATTTTTTTAATATTAGCTCCATATGTTTAAAGAGAATCTATATTACTTTCCTGATTAATTATAAAGTTTGAAATAAATCATTCAACAAATTTGCCATAAAGATTGAATCAATGTCAGTCGCTCCACTACTTTGTTGCAAGTATTGAAACACCTGCATTCTACATTTTAACTTGAGAAGAAAGATGAAATAAGAAATTATCAGGATGAAACAAGTCAAACTGATTTTTCAATCAATAGTTTTGATGGTTGAACATTGAGACGATGTGTTGAACTGAAAATGTTAACTTTTTAATCCTTACCCATTTATGCATTAATCAATCCCAACTTCATACGCAAATTCCACATAGTAGGAAAAAAAAAGTGTGATTAGATGTTACAAATTTAATGACAAGATAATTGTTAATGTCCAATAATTGGCGCTCTCACTCAAAACAACAAGAAAATATCTTCAGCTTAAATCACATTACTGTCTTCTAATAGAGGTGGCGAAGTAAATGAATTGGTAATTAGTATGAAATAAATGTTCCAAATACATCGGCCTTGATGTGAGATTAGATTATTTAAATTGGAAAAAGATTCCTCCGAAAATGAATTACGGAATACATCGCCGCTGGATGAGACGCACGGACATTTATCACGTCTCTAATCGTTCGGGATGTCCCCACCAATCATAAGGTTAGTACGGGGGAAGGCAGAAGAGGTGTCACGCATCACCTGCTGGTCTCTTTGGAACGACACTTCCGACTCGCCGTGTTTCGCACGCTGTAATTAAGCCCCCTTCTTGTAAGAGGCAAAGAATTAAGTACCATTAAAAGCAAACACTGAAAGTACGAAGATTCCCGGCACCAGTAAGGGACCGATTAAAAACTGAAGATTTGAATTTCAGAATTTATAACCAGTTTGGCAAATATGGGACCTGGAAGCCCGATCGCTACACTGTTAAAACTACAGGTTGCACAAGGCACCTTTGAAGGTAAAACGTTGTAGCATCAGCAGCAACCCCTGTGTCGACCACTCAAGTGTACCACTTGACTCCCTATGGCACCCTTAAAGGTGCCATTTGACTCCATTTGGCACCATATGGGTGACTTATGGCACCACATGGGTGTCCTACAGAATCCGAAGGGTACCAAATGGCACTTTCAAAGATACCATAGGGAGTCAAGTGG
Source organism: Uloborus plumipes (assembly GCA_038373865.1). Lineage (NCBI taxonomy): Eukaryota > Metazoa > Arthropoda > Arachnida > Araneae > Uloboridae > Uloborus > Uloborus plumipes. The sequence continues at coordinate 132,370 of JAXGGA010001443.1, forward strand.
CACCCTTCTGGGGGTGCCGCTGGTGCTACAACGTTTCACCCTTAAAGGTGCCTTGTGCAACCTATAGTTTTAACAGTGTAAGATGTAAGACTTGTAACCGGTTTGTCCCGGGATCGATCCCAGCCGATCAGATCCAACATCTTCATTAATGGTGGCTAGGGGACGTTAAAAATGCTCGTGGTCTCAAAGTCCATCGAGTGAATTGATACCTATGCTGGTACTGAGCCAGGAGTTTGCTCGGCTTCTGAACTGGTTCAAAAGAACAGAGCGCTCTTCAGGACCCCATCCAACCGGTTGAGACACGTGCTATGGTACGTACGGGGGACCCTGGAGTAAAAAGTGAAAAGTTTGGGAAATTTCAAGTTCAATTACTGTTGAATAATTATAGAGATTTTTGGTATCAAAACCTACACGCAGTATACCGACAGCCTAGTTATGCCATCTAGAGACTGAAGTTTCGTTCGTTTTCTGGCATCATTAGTCTGGAATGGACAATAAACAAACTGAAGGCAAATGTCACTACAGTGAAACTGAAAGAACCAACAAGCTGGCAGCTGAAGGAAATTTAGCACCACCAGTGGGTGCACAGCAGTGGGTGATGTAGCCACCCACGTCAATGGTACGTTACAACTCGTTTTTTGAAGTTAAAGTTCATTTCAGACTGATGAGTCTAAATTGGGACGAAACTGCAGTCTCACTGGGCTGCCGGCATATTATATGCAGTTCTGCCTTGCTTTTAAGGGCGGTAACTTTCTGCTTTAGCACCTCAATGAATTTCGAAATTTTACAGGAGAGACAAAAAGCATTTTACGCATTGCCAGCTAAATTTTCCAAAAGGAGTCACTTTTCACGTAACCTTCGGTGTACGATTACAATTGAAGGGGAAAGTGGATAAAGGTGATATGCGACATTTTGAAAAACTTACTTTTAACCTTGGATGAAGGTGATGAGGACATGAGTATCATGTCTCCTTAGTCACAGAAATGGTTGGTAACTAAGAATATGACCCCGTTTTACCAGTTGAGAAAAATCCATTAAAAAAAAATAACACAAAAAAATTTTTTGAAAGCTTTTTCTAGAAATTTAAAAATTGTCACATATCACCTTTATTCACTTGCCCCTTCAATTATAATTTCCTTTTTAAATCATCAGCATTGTCTAATTGTATACAGATAATGCTTCGGATTGAGCTAGGTTTTAATCAATCGGCCCATTTTACCACGTTCCTTACAAATTGCAAATATTGTCATTTCGTGTCTCAATTTTATCCCAAGATTATATTAGCCGGTAAAATCTAAATTGTGAGTTGATTAAGCAATTTATTTTGATAATGCTGTTCATGTTGTACGTGAATTTTTACATTGGATGTTTAAGGAGAATTCTTGATTTAAACAAACTACAGGAGATGCTGGCAGCTTCTGAACAATGACCGCTGAAAGAGGTAAAACAAAGAACGACCCATTTGCACCTGTGTATTATTCATGGTGGCCTCTTCGTAGTCTGGCCTGGGTCGCTCTAAATCCTTATCTTCCACCCCTTTATGGATGTTTGGCCTCATTTGTATCAGGTCAGCTGCTTTGGGTGAAAACAGCTTTAAATTAAGCAGGTGATTGGCCACAAGGGAACCAGGTTTGTAATCTGACTCAACGTATTTAGAGTCGTAAGTGATTTGAATGATTTCGTAAGGGACATAGGGGTGTTTGCGCCCCATAAAGAGAGTTAAATATGTTTCACCCAAAAAAGGTTGGTACAATGTGTTCACTCTATTGTGTAAGCACTTACATCAGATCAATGAGAAATGTATCCTGTCAGCGCAAAATTTAACTGCTTTGCATCTCTGGCTAATTTCTTAAACCAGCAAAAGCAACCGTATCAAGCCCCAAGAATTGCAAACAATGGATTGAGCAGGTTTTGAAATAAAACTGTTTTTTGGCAGCGGATTTTAAGTGTTACAGTATCGACCATAGAGTTTCAATGAACGACAGTAAAAACTTTGGAAACTTCATAGATTGAGTTGATTCTACTACTAATACGCCTCAAGTGAAAGTATTAACTTTCAGAAAAACAAATTTTTCTTTCCTCGTTATTCTTAACTTCGATTTTTTTAAAAATCTTCTCTCAATATTTTTTCGAAATCTTATAAAAAATGTGTGGCGCATGATCAAACGTATACTTTGACCCTTCAGTATAGCAAATCCTTTTAGTTTGTTGAGCATACCCTTCCCTTTTCTATCATATTTAGAATCACAACTGTGTGTCACAATGTGTCATTAACTATCGATGAATAGTCACAATAATGGTTATAAACCACAAGGCTAAAGAGTCGGAATCGGACTTATTAGGGGGAAAAGAGAGCGGGAGTTGAAGGTTTTGAAGATCCAAGAGTCGGAGTCGAAGTGGATCCTTTCCTCTCCGCGTCTATTTTTGCTATGACCGCAGAGTCAAGAGTCGGAGTCTTGGAGTCAAAATCTCAGTGATTTGAGAGTAATATAGTTGGAGTCACAGTTCATAGCTTTAAAAGTCCACGAGTCCGAGCAGGTCACTTTTCCTTCGACTCAATAGATCTGACAACATAAGCTGCAATGATATGCAAATAAATCTTCTCAGAGAATCGATAAATTCGCTTCCCTGCTATAGTTACTCTCATTCCAACATGTTTAGTTTAATGATTTATTTAACCCTTTATGTCCCAAATTAATTTAGTAAAGAAATTTTATACTTTCTTCTAAGTTTTTTTAAAAGAAAATACATCAAACAACATATATACCAAGGATCAAAATTATGAAAATCCGTAGGGTCTAAGGCCCCTTTACGCCTCAGGGTCCCTAAGAATACTGTCTTCGATTGCAGGTATCATCTGTCGGCCTCTCAGCAAAGTACAAGGAGTGGTACTTAAAAGCTTCAGCATGATCCCAGCCATTTATAGGATATATAATACTAAATTAATGTAAGCGGGACTTCTGAGTCCCATCGGGGCATAAAGGGTTAAATTTTGTTTCAAGTATCATTGATGGCAGTTGGGGACTGCTTTGCAACGATTCAAATTTTGAGCAAAAGATGAGCAGGATACTATAACAGCTAAGTAGCAAAAAAACTAGGAAAAATCAGTAAATTCGGCAATCGCAATTGCAATAAATGCTGTTAAAATACGCTGGCCACCTTGTCTAGCAGTTTGACTGAGGATCGGGAGGTGCCGGGCTTCTCATCCCGTCTTTAACATGGATGTACTTTCTCCAGTCTGTGTCCATTCTTGATGTGAATGTGAAAGTGTTCTATTGTGTCTATGCTATTAAACGGGTCTCTGTGGCATGTGTGTACTGTGGAAGTCGGACTTCACACCAAATTACGCTCATAAAAAGACAACAATAACAACAACTGTTGAAATATCCAATTTTTCTACTAGATACGGCAGTTGCTAAAATTTTAACTATTCACCATTGCTTCAGCAAATATTTAGAAATGTATCAACTACTTCATAGAATTCTGAGTTAGTAATATCTTTGACTACAGTAACTGTTTCTAGGCTGCATTGCAAAAATTTAACGTTAAAAGTTTAGCAAAAAATGCAAATGTTCTTTATTTTTCTATAAAGTATTTAACTCGGGGACAAGTTGATTTGTTCGATTTTCTAGCATTTTTATAGCTTGTTTTTTTAATTAAAGATTTAATGCTTAAGTAAAAATACTCAAATGTTAAACTTTTTCTACAGTAATAAAATACAGAAAGAGCTGTGTGCCTTAAAAATAGAAAAAAATTCACTAATTGAAAGTATAAGTGCTAGTTATTAAAAAAAAATAAATGAAAAAAAAACCTCAGCTAAATATTAAGTTTCTACCTACGTACACATCCAAATAAAAATGGCGTTATGATTTATGTAGAATGATTTTAATAGAAGCAATAGCTTTTCACTAGCTAATTTTCTTTTAAAACTTTTCATTCATCATGGTTCGTAATTATGCGATGAATTAATCTGTATGCATAATAGAAAATAATAAAGCAAAACAGGTGGAAGATTTTAACTGTTTCTGATACAGGAGATAATAATTGAAATTTGTTGGCATTAATAAATAAAATTTACTATTAATGAAGTTATCAAAAAACTTATTATTTAAACATGCACCTCACGGTGATAAGACCACTTGCAAATGAATCATTAAACATCTAATGGGATGCTATTTCATGAATAAATATTTGGTAAGAAGTAAATGATCCGCTAATCAGCGCATTTTTCAGATATTTTTTCAGCAGAGTTCTTTTAGTAATCTCAATAAAAATCATGATTTTTTTATTTTTAAACTTCATGTTAAAAGATGCGTGCATCTTAAATGTGCATCTAAATGTGGTATGAAAGTTTCATAAACTTGAATTTACTATCTCTGTTTAGTTTAACCCTTTCACAGTTATTTTCTTTTTCCTCAATTCGGTCCGGAAAATGTCACCTTTTAAACGCATTTTTTGTCCATTTTACATTTAACTGCAGAACAGAGAAGACCTATTTTTTACCGGACACCTATCACCATCTATTCGAGTAATTTGCTACTCAATATGGAAAAAATCGGGCAAAACTGAAAACGAAGTAGCCAAATAGAAATCAGATTACACGTACTGCCTACAAGCAAATCAATAAAAGTCCGGAAACTGCCGTACGCCATACGCGCAAAACAGGGAAGGGGTTGAAAAAATTCATTTTTAAAAAAGCCAATGAGAAGTAACCGACTTCTGAACCATGGCCAACTACATGTGAAAGAAGGATTTTTTTGTTCCTAAAGAGCAATACCCAAACGGATTTCCGTTGCACTCTGGTACAAATACAAATTAACCTCTTGAGTGTGCGTAGTGTATGTCATTATGTCGAACTGTCTCTATAAGCTGTGAAAGATTTTTAAATTTGACTCCTAAATTTATCCATCAGGCAGCTTTGATATCAGCCCTGTGCTAAATGCATATTATTACCCAATCCCTTCGAGGTTATCTAAGAAATGAACTGTGGTCAAAGGATGGAAGTTCCAAAATTCAAGAGGAGGGATTGCTTGAGACACCGATTACAAGGCGGGAGTGCTTCGATCGTGATTAATCGATAGTGGTTATCGAATGAGTCTTCTTTTATAAATTAGCTTTTAACAGGGTCGGAAATAATTTTCTTGATATTTTATTTGCACCGCGCGAAATAAGAAAAAAAAATGTATCTTCTGTGATCCTCCATCAAGTTGCGAAGAATGAACTTTGATGCCGACATCGCGGTGTGTTATTCATTATTGGTCACTTAATATTATTACGTTTTATCGTAGAGCGACTGACGATTTAAAGTTTGATAAGAATAAAATACCTGAAAAGAATATGATGATAAATTGATGAGAATCTAAATTACCGATTGCCGAAGCTTTAATGAGAAATATTTATGAGCCAGGTACTTATATCATTATGTCATCGCTACGCTAAAGCTACCTTTTAATGTTATTTTAATGAAAAATATTCATTCAACAGCGAAAATTATTTTTGCTTTGATTTTTTCCCAATCGTTTGAGAAGGAATTTACTTATTTCTGTCTATTGCTAGTTGAGAATGTTTTCCTCTTTAACTTTTTTCATTAGTAGTCTCGTTGCTGGAACTTTTCTACTTATTAAAACTAGTGCAAATGGAATCAGTTTTGGTATTGACACATTGCATGCACATGATCTTTCTAAAGTTAAGTTAAATTAGATACCTTGTGTGTCTAATCAAATTGTGTAACATGCATCAAAAATCTCTTTGTGTACATCTTTATCATACCTAAAAGTGTATTATTAAACTTCTTTTATGAGCTTAGTAAATTATTTTGTGCATATTATTTAGTCAAATAAAAACTAGTCATCATTTTTTTTAATATGAGTGTATGAAGGTTTAATAAGTAAAACGTTCCCTTTGTCAAACATGATAGTCACAATTTTTGGTATAGAAATTAAGTTTATTGACAACTGAACTTACACAAATATTTAGGATTAAAGAAAAACTTTCAAGTTTAAAGTTTAACACACCCACATGAATTATCTTTCAAACACCTCTCTCAGAAGCATTTTTATTTGTCAACTTCTGTTGATTTTTAAAATGTAACAGATGAAAAGATTAAGATGATAACAAAAAGAAAATTTTGTCAACCTTATTACATAACAATTGCCCCTGAAACGTATTTAATCGCTATCTAACTAATTTTAAACCACAGTTAAAGACGTTGCTTAAAGCATATGGCTGAAACTGGCATGCCATCTTCAAAACTTTTTTTTCAAAGAAAATGTCACTTTAAAGCAATGTGAGTTGCAGTAAATTTTTCTGTTTTGTTTAAACCATGGGACACTTTTAAAACTCTGTCTCAGACTGTGGCCAACAAAAGTACTGCAATGAAAGAGCTGAAAAAAAAATAAATAAATAAATCATTTTCGAAAAAATTGGAATTGGTAATGCCTACTTTATACCTACTTTTTCAGCTAGACATGTCTCACTTCAAAGTTCACTCGTTGCAAAACCTTTTTAACAAATATACTATTTAAAATAAACAAGGTATTTTGCTATTCATTTCCTCTGTGCATGGTGCAAAAGAATTTTCTCTATAAGAATAAGATCATCAACTTTTTAAAGACCGATCATTATTTTGCATCATTTCTTACAAATTTTATTGAACAAAGGAATCAAATATAAGGCCTTCAATATGCTATGCTTTGTTTTTGACAGCTAGTTGATTGTATTTTACATTCATATATTTTTATTTTATGGTTTTATAATGTTCTTACAGTTTTTTTTTTTTTAATCTATTAATTGATTTTTCTATCCAACTTATCCAATTACTGCTTTTTTACACCGGGATAAACTTTCCTGATCGTTAGGTTATCAAAAAGCTATTTTTGCTCTTCCAACTCCAGATGTCTGATGAGTTGAAATTTGATGTTGCCATTCATTCTTACTTGGCTGGTTCATTTTAATGTATTTCATGTCTTAAATAAATATGCACGCATGTATATTTTTGTGATTGAGCATTCCTAAAGCAATCTCCTTAGTGGTCTGAAGCAACTCTCTACAAGGAGCGAACTACTACAATTGCTTTTTTCCTTGTAATTTGTACTGAGTTTGGGAAAAGTAGGGCAGCGTAGCGATACAAAAAAAAAAAAAAATGAGTAGTTTGGAGTGAAAACAGATAATTCATTATAATTTACTATGCTTAAACGGGTAAATTTAATGCCCTGTTTTTTCTCTTAGTCCTCAACTCCCGCCCCCCCCCCTTTTTTTCTAAACATTAGTGTTAACTGACTCCGGTCAAATTCATCTATTAAAAGTTGTTAAATTGTGACTAGATTTCGAAGAATATTTGTCACATTTTAAGAAAATAGTTTTAGTTGTAGTTAACCCTACGTTTGTAGTTGACTAGCTGCGATTAACTTTTAAAAATGTAGCCTTTAATCGACCACCTTGAATATGCAATAGAAATTTTTCGCTCTAACCATGAATCAATTGGCCTCACACCTGTAGTCTCCTCCCCTAGCTAGTTGAGAGACGAGTTACGATTCCAGCAGGTTGCCAAATGCAAACGGTAGGAAGCTGGAACATATTTCACGGACATTATGACAATTTCACGAGTGACTATAAACTACTTAAAAATTGGAAGAATAAAATTTCTAGAATGGGCAGATAGACTGCCATCGTTCAAGTTCCTTATCTGATGGTAAGAAGATGTCAACCGATTTCCGTCTCAAAAGTCACTAAAAGTTCTGAAGGAAATAAGTAAAAGAACAAAAAAAGCACCGAAGCGCACACAGTGATTTGTACTCCTCTAGCAACTTAATATACCCTGTCCGCGACAAACGCTCTATAAACGTCTCTTATGGTTGATGTAGGGCCCAAGATGAGATGGATAACAGAGGAATATTTTGACAATTGGTGGCCTCTTATCTGCTGCAAGGAACGGTTTCGGAAAGTGAGCTGAGATATGGGATGGATACTTTGCAAGTGCTGCGGTGGTAAATTAGGACGCGCACGGCTTCGTGTGGTGTCTCGAATGAGGGTACAAATTCGTGGAGATGGCTGTATATGTGCATCGTAGAAATTTTTGATTTTGGTTAGATCAAATGGATATTATTTATGCTGCATGTGTTTCAAGCATTTATATCGTCTAGTCCAAGAAAAATAGTCATGAATGTTTCAAACAATTTAGGATCGTTTACCGACAAATAAGAAAATATTCATCAAAATTTACTGCACAAAAATTAATAATTTAATTGTTTCATATGAATTGGGTGTAATAAACTTTTAGGAAAATTTTTTTAACTTTAATTTTTTCCTAGATTTTTCACTTACGCTATAAGAAATTGATTATCTGTAAGTGTCAGATATTTCACCAGGTTTCTTGCTAAGTTACAATCTGGAGGTATGAATTCTTGTAAGTTGAAAATATTTTGAGCTTTCGTTGAAACTATCATCTATTGCTGTCATCTGCGGTATACTTGTCATAAGTGGCACAAAATGGCATTTTGTTTGCACATATTCCGCACTTCCAGAAATTGTGGCAGAGAAAGAAAATTGAAAAATATTATTTAGCACATTAAAATATCCTCATGCATGTTTTAATATTCACATATTAAATTTGTCTCAGTTTATTTCTGCTTAACTTTTTGAGCTATTTTAACCAGTGAGAAAATTTCATGTTTTTAACTTTACTATTATCGTATAAGACATTAAGTAATTTTATATTATATTCTATTCGAAAGCGAAATTGCGGTATGAAATCAAAGAGCACCTCCTCTAAATTAGAATTAATAATATTAAACAACATCGTTAACAAATATTTATCATTGGCAACCAATTTTACTTTCATCAAAGATTTTTGCGTCTATGTAAGCTTCCTATCATTACCCGAAACTCAATTCTTCCAAGCAGGAAAATATTGCCCAAAGAGTTGAACGTTTAAAAAAGACCTCTCTGCAAAGCTCGTTAATGAAAACTTTGAGGAGACTGTTTAATGTCATCTAATCTAAACATATTGTGCAAATATTCACCACCATCTATTATCGGGTTTTATTTCCGATTGACACCCGGAAACCTCCCTTTTGAATTCCGCCGCGACTGGTGTTAGCCGAAATCAATGCTAAAAGAGGCATTTTTAACATATCATCCATCATGATTAACAAATTCAAGCTCTAATGAAGCACTTCGAGCCTACAAGAAGGTGGAAAAGCATCACAAAGTCTCCCCAAAAATTCAGAGCCTTGCCAACGCCTCTCGCAAAAAAAAAAAAAAAAAAAAACGGGCCTTTTTAGAAAGGGGGTTGGCACCTCCCTCCCATCTCCAGAGGGCACGTCTGATGAATACTCATTTGTCGTGGCAAGAAACCGAAGATAAGGTAATAACAGAATCATTTTCACGTGTTGGGGCAAAACACCCATACCTCGCCTCCTGTTACTCCATTAAAATATTGGACACGTTGATCGGTAATCGCGAGGGACGGACTCTGGACTTGTAAATCAGCCCTTGGCCTCACTTTCCTCTAATAAAACGGCGATTACCGAGGAAGAAAGAAAAGAAAAAGAAAACAACGATTAAAAATAAAATGGGTATCGATGTCCGGAGGCTGGCTTTAATTGTCATCGCTGAGAGGAGCGGCAGGTTGTGACAGGATTCTTGCCTACAGGATCGTTTTGATGATGATTCGATAGGGAAAGGGGGGAAAATTCGTTATCGAGGTATTTTTGGGCACTTTTTTTTCTTCACTATTTTGAGTAAGTGACTGATAACGTGGACTGCGATTGGTATGCGCAAGATGAGAAGCTATCCATTATAAATTACTTTGAAGGACAAAGTTAATTGTAAGTTTTTTGCACAATTCTCGTCGTGCTGCAAAAAACAAACTCGCCATGCTTCATTTATTAAGCTCAAAAGTACATTAGAATATAGATTCTTCATTTTAAGTGGGAGAAAAAAATGCGACATGCATGGGACATTTTGTGAGAATTCCTGTGAGAAAAAGGTGTACATTAATCAATTTTATACTCAAAAAAAAGTAAGAAAGGAAAGAAAAGAAAAAGAATTTCCTAGGTAGATGGCAGAAAAAGGTACAAAAGAAAAAAAAAACTCTTTTGCTTTGAAGTTATATTGGCTAAAACTAAGTAATGAGAAAGATCTGTAACACATCAATATTGCTAATCTTTGTGAATTTTTCTTCGGCTATATTTTAACCATTCTTGAAAATTTTTAGCGTGATTTTTTTCATTTTCTGTATTATATCTTTTTATTCATAAAATATTGTTTAAGAAGCTTTCTCCCTGTGAAACACGTGATACTTAAAAATGAAATACAATCTCTATCCACGTTATAATGAGAAAAATCACAAAATTGTTAGAATAATTATCTCAGCTAGATTGTAAGCCCAAGTAGCATCAACTTATCGGATTTTGCTCGGCCGATCGACAAACTCCTCGTAAACTGATCCTGTAACGCACGATGACATCGTTCCGATCAGTATCCGAGCACGGTTTTCGATGAGCTACTTTTCATCGGAAAGCGATATCTTTCCGATCAACTTTCCCGATGAAAATAAGATGAGCTATATTCCATCGGAAAACGATATCCTTCCGATCAAGTTTCCCGATGAAATTCCTCGGCACGGGACTGTTCTGCTCATAAATTGCTCCAAATCTCATCGTATTCTCATCGGATTTTGCTGCTCGGATTCTGCTCGGCCGATGAGACATATTGGATCATCGGCAGATGAGAATTTCATCGGGTTTCGATGAATGGCCGATCATCGGCCGATGAGATGATGCTGCTAGAGAAGTCTTTCTTACACAGCCCCCGTTTCTCGGTTTAATATTCCAACATAAGTATTACACGAACAAATTTCCCCTTGCTGTCATTAGGGTGGGCTGAAAATGACTTTAAAAGAAAATTCGATGAGGTTTATTGCTGAAAAGGTGCCACTGTGGAAGCAAAGTGCGCGAAAAAAATTTGAAATTTTTTTGTTGATTTCTTGATTTGCAGCAATTGCGTTGAAGTTTGGAAAAAATGCATTTTTTTGAGATTTTTAACAAATTCTTGAAGAGGGATAATGATTTATCCCTTTTTTAATTCTCTCCAAATGATCAATCTACGTATGTTTTTAGATTTTTTTTTAACACCTTTTGTTTTAATATCCAAACTTTCGCACTTTCCTTACAGTTAAGGATTCACTATTCGTCTGCACCTTGTCGAAAGAAAAAAAAACATTTCCTTGGTGATCTCCTAAGTTAAGTAATTTGTTGAGAAAAAAGACATCAACTATCAAAACATGACCCAATTTTCACCGTTAAGTCATTTTCAAACAAGGAGAATGTTTCCTCAAGAGACAAGGATCGATTCGAAGGAGAGAATTTGCATGTCGATTTTAAAGACATCGTCATTATTCGACTGACAACTTCGTGGATAGCTATTTAACCTTCTCCACGGGCTTTGTCGACCCCGATGAGTAAGAAATGATTCCCAGGGCCAGAAATCTAGCAAGACTAATTCCAGTGTCTTAGAATGTATATCTGTCAAGGAAGTAGGTGGAGGTATTTTCAGTAACGATAATTAAAAAGCGAAATCGGGCACGGACATTAGAAAACTTTCCCCAAATCAAATTCACTTACAAGTTTTTAACCAAAACTTAAGAATTGCTTGGTTTTTAAAGTATGAGCCATTTTTAACTTCGCTTTTCTGGGAAAAAAAAAGAAAATATTTTATTTGATTGATGATGATTGTGTATTAAACAAAAATTCTGTGATAAAAGCACAAATAACAGTATAGTCCACCTTATATGATTGTTGGCACTAAGAAAACTTCAAAGATCAATTATCTTATAAAACACTTAGCTTGCAATATTATAAAAAAAGAAGAGGAAAACAACTCAGTATCGCGACGAAGACTTGTTTCGACGATACTTGATTTTAGCAACCGATTTTTCCCCTTGTTTTTTTACAGGTTTTGAAGTAGACTCTTCCACAGACAATGTCATCAATCGTAAGGTGAACTAAAATAAATTCCTGCACGTGTTTTAGCGTCATAGATTTTCTGAAGGAAAGTCTGCTGAATAAATTAGTGCTTTATTCATAAATGTGCTCACCAGTTTCATCATTTTGATTTTCCCTTAATTTATAGGATATTTCTTAGAAAACTCAAAAACCTTATTTATTGGTTGGTTTTATTGGTTTTTATGGCGCAAGAGCCTCACAGGCTATACTGCGCCAAAAACCTTAAAATTCTGCCTTAAACCATGTTATGAAGTAGCAGGTAAAAGTATGTACCTAAGCCTTTCACACATGTTCAACTCTTATTTAGCTTTATATTAAGTGTCAATAATACTTGATTTTCGCAACCAAGGTTTCCCAGGTTTTTATTTGGTTTTGAAGTAGACTCTTCCACAGACAAACGTCATCAATCGGGAGGTGGACTAGAATAAATTCTTGCACGTGTTTCGGCATCATAGAGTTTGAAAGAGGCTGAAGAGAGTGAGCTGAATAAATTAGTGCCTTATTTATAAACATGCTCATCAGATTCTTCATTTTGATTCTCCCGTAATTTATGGGCTACTTCTTAGAAAGTTTAGAAATCCTGAAATTATTTGCACCATGTTATAATGTAGCAGGTATGCAAGATGCAACTGAGCATTCTATATATTGTAACGAGTCCGTAGCACCTTCAACTTTCTTCAAATGAGCATTCCAATCTTGAGGAAGTAACTATAAATTTATTTACAAGTATTTACACTATTTACAATATGAGCAGGAAACAATTGCTAAACATCCAGCAATTAGGTAGCAAAACAGTACACTGTACTCTCAACAGTAATTCAGCACCACGTATCTAACGTGAACAGTAATTAAGCAATTACAAAAGCAAACAACATTCGCCCAAGCGAATAGCGAATAAAACGAGTCACCAGAATCAAATCTGAAAACAACTAACTGACTTGTGTTCAAGGCCAGCTTTTTATACACTCAAGGACATTTCTAGCAAAATCTGGAGTATTCCAATTCATTCATGAAATTTCTAAAAAGAAGAAAAAGAAACACACTCAGCGGGGAAAATGTCTTCACGCTTATCAAATGTAGGACAAGTATAAAAACTACAAAACGTTACAGGGCCGGTATACCAGTGATAAAAGTGATATCTTCAGATACCTTTGCAACATGACGTCAGATAAAACCAAAACTAATGAAAATGATGCAAGGCAGGAAAAACAACAACTATTTACAAGATTTGTAACATTACCCCCTTCCCAAGGACTGCACGTCCCGGGCAGTACAATCCCCAGAAAGGAAGCAAGGGAAAATTTACAGGTGCACACATTACATGATGACCAATCATAAACATGATAAACAATAACAATGAGAACATGAAAGAAATAATAACATTGATGAAGTAATATTACAGACAATTAAAGGCAAAAGTTATATACAAAATTTACAAACACTTTACCATGGTAGCTTTAGATTTATTTTACGAACTATGGCCATAGTATGGGGCTAGCCGATCATAATGTACAACCCTAGGTTTTGAATGTGATGACTTCTGGATCCTCACTACGACGTCGTTCAGCCGGTGAAGGACTGTGTAGGGTCCATCCCAATGCGACTGCAATTTGGGTGACAGACCTTTACGTCGGATGGGATTCCATAGCCACACCTTGTCACCTTCTTGAAAGTCATGGCCAGTGGACCTTGTGTCGTATCGGGTCTTCATTTTCTCCGTCGCGATGTTGATTCGCTCCCGTGCGAAGTGATGAACGTCCTCCAACCGGGCCTGGAGATCCTGGACGTACTCCTCAGGCGATGAAGGCGCATCTGGAGGGAGACCGAAGACGAGATCACAAGGCAGCCGAAGCTCTCGGCCGAAGAGCATCTGTGATGGGGAATATCCGGTGGTCTCGTGGACAGCACTGCGGTAGGCCAGCAGGAACAGAGGAAGTTTCTTGTCCCAATCCTGTTGATTTTTGGAGACCATAAGCGAGAGATTATTAAGGATTGTCCTGTTGAATCTCTCCACCATGCCGTCCGATTGTGGGTGTAGTGGTGTCGTTCGAGTTTTCTCAATTTTGAGGATTTTACATAGGCCCTTAAACACAGCAGAGATGAAGTTTCTCCCTGATCGGAATGGATCTGCAAGGGTGTCCCATATCTCGAGATCCAATTCTGGACTAGAGTCTCTGCTACAGTGGTAGCTTCTTGATCCGGAATGGAATACGCTTCGGGCCATTTGGTGAAATAGTCAATGGAAACGAGGATGTATTTGTTCCCATCAGTAGTTTTCGGTAGAGGACCAAGAATGTCGATCCCGATTCGTTCGAAAGGAGCTCCTACGTTGTAAAGATGTAGCTTCCCGCGGCTTCTTCTCTTCGGTCCTTTACGGGCAGCACAGGCGTCACAAGAATGACACGACTTCTCCACGTCATCCTTCGCCTTGCTCCAGAAGAAGCGCTCTCGAACCTTGTGGAGGGTTTTCAGGATACCAAAGTGTCCTCCAGTCGGACTACTGTGCAACTCCTTTAGAACGTCTGGAATTCTTGATCTGGGAAGGAGTAACTGCCATTTGAATGCTTTACCATCGTCAGATTCCCATTTCCGATACAGGACGCCATTTCGCAACTGGAGAGATTTCCATAGAGCCCAGTATCTTTTCGTTGCAGGACTGTAGATAGAAACGTCTTGCCAACTAGGTCGCCGACTGTCTTTCTCCATTAACTCTATGATAGGCTTTAGGTCTGGGTCTTCAAGCTGATCTTTTCTAACTTGGTCGTCACTCCATTGATCAGGATCTGAAGATGGTGATGTAGCAGTAACTTGACAGGCAGTAGGGATTGTCGTCCCGTACTGTTTCTCTATTCGGGAGCAATAATGGCAGTTCTCGGAACAAGGTCTTCTTGATAATGCGTCAGCATTACCGTGTGACAAACCTTTTCGGTGCTTAATCTCGATGTCATATTCCTGGAGCCGCTGTATCCACCTGGCTACCTGGCCCTCTGGATTCTTGAAATTCAACAGCCAAGTTAAAGAGGCATGATCAGTCCGGAGCAGGAATTTACGGCCGTAGAGGTAATGATGGAAATGTTCTACAGCTTTAACTATGGCGAGCAATTCCTTTCTCGTGACACAATAATTTCGCTCCGACTTGGATAAGCATTTGCTCCAGTAAGCGATGACATGTTCGTTACCGTCAATTTCTTGAGATAAAACAGCTCCAACGCTCTCGTGGCTCGCATCAGTGTCAAGTATGAAGGATTTTTCAGGCTGAGGATAAGAGAGAATAGGCGTTGATGTTAAAGCCTCCTTCAGCTGTAGAAATGCATCCTCGCATTCTTTGGACCATTCAAATTTTTGTTTGCTCTCCGTCAGCTTATGCAAAGGTCGTGCAATGTTGGAAAAACCCTTCACAAACTTCCTGTAGTACGTGCAGAGCCCCAGGAAACTTCGCAGCTGATGGACATTTTCGGGGCGGCTCCAATTCTTGACTGCTGATACCTTGTCTGGATCTGTTCGTACACCCTCTGAAGAGATAATGTGACCAAGGTAGTTCACCTCACGGCGGAACAAGTTACATTTGGACGGGCTTAACTTCAGGTTGGCTTCCTTAAGCTTTTGCAGCACCTTCCTAAGATTAGCCAAATGTTCCTCAAAACTGCGTCCTATGATGATGATGTCGTCCAAGTAGACAAGACAGGATTCATAAGAGAGTCCTCGTAGCACTGATTCCATAAGACGCTCGAACGTGGCTGGTGCATTGCAGAGGCCGAAGGGCATCACTTTAAACTGCCACAAGCCTTGTCCGGTTGTAAACGCCGTCTTCTCTCGGTCGTCGGGGTGTATCTCCACCTGCCAGTAGCCGCTCTTTAAATCCAGGGTCGAAAACCACTTGTGTCCGGAAAGGGTGTCCAGAGTGTCATCGATCCGTGGAAGAGGGTAACTGTCCTTCTTGGTGATGTCATTCAGGCGTCGGTAGTCAACACAAAATCTGGTGGAGCCGTCTTTCTTTCGGACCAAGACGATAGGGGATGCCCAAGGACTGGATGAGGGTTCGATGACGTCATTCTCCTGCATCTCTTTTACGAGGATCTCAACCTCTTCCTTCTTGGCGAACGGTAGTCGTCTTGGATGCTGCTTGATAGGGGGATGATCTCCAGTGTCAATCCTATGCTGCGTTAAATTCGTGCGACCCACATCCTCGGATGTAGATGAAAACACCTGCTTGAAGTTATCCACCAATTTTTCCGCAGCGTATCTTTGATCCGTCGATAATGGTGCACTCCCAATTAATTTCGAAGTCAAGGATTCGGAAGACACAGTCTCGGAGGAATCAATTCTTCTGATGATGCAGTTTACGGGAGTACAAGTTGCCAACACTTCTCCTTTCTTGATATTCCTCGGTCTTTCACTTACATTGGCGACTCTCACAGGAACTGCATTCCTTGAAAGGTCCACAAGTGTAGATGCCACTAGTACTCCTTTTGGGCTATTACTCTGGTTAGGATATTCAATTAGGCCGAATTTAAAGCTGTTGTTTTCATTGATGGAGCCAGGTATTAGTATTTCTGATCTTGGGGGAATCAATAAATCTGTTTGGGCTATTATTTGATGAGCGGATTTTAAGTTATTTTCAGCATTGAAAATTGCTATGTCTTCCCTCATCGAGTGCAGCTCATTATTTTTAAAGTCGATAGAAAAATCAAATTTTCTCAAAAAGTCCAGTCCGAGAATGAAGGGATCTGTAATGTCAGCGACGAATGCCGTGTGATGGTAAGTGGCGCTTCCGAACATTATTTCTAAGTTCACTTTTCCTTCAATCTCGATTTTGTCACCTGTCACAGTTTGAAGAGTAACGCAGGGCGGCGTCCATAAGATCTTGAGTCCAAATTGACGAGCCACATCAGTCCTAATGATGGTAACGTTGGCTCCTGTGTCCACAATCATTTCGCAGGGAAACCCATTCACATATGCGTAAATGAAGAGTCCGTTGCAGCCGCCACTTCTTGGGGAAATCTGGAAAACTTTGGGAGACGTCTTCTTTTCTTGGCGAGCTTCGCAATTCCTTCGAACGTGGCCCTCACCGCCACATTTCCAGCACTTCAGTGTTTGTCCACCTTGGTCTTTGCGAGCCGCAATCTTCTTCAGGGTCCCCGACATCTCTTTGATTTGTCGCTCAATGTCCGAGAGACGAGTTGAATTCGAATCCTGGGAGCTCACTTCCACGCCCCTGATTGAATGGCGATCCTTGCGGGATGTTTGCCGTGCAGCCTCGAACTTCATTGCGTAGACCAAACCGGCTTTAAGATCTTTAATGTCCGCCATCCGGAGAGCCGTCTGAATTTCTGGATTTCGCACTCCATCTATGAAGTAGTTCAGGGCCAGGCTATCGCGAACACTCGAAGGACAGTCCGAGAAGGCGAGATGGGAAAGCCTCTCAACGTCTGCTGCAAACACTTGCAAAGTCTCTCCATCCCTCTGGAGTCGGGATTTCAGCTGAAGTTGGCTGAATCCTTTTTGGCATACTTCGCCAAAACGAAGCTCCAAGGCCGATGATAAGGCTTCGAAGTCACAGAGCTTGTCCTCTGGGAAGGTCTGTAGTATTTCAGCTGCATCCCCTCTCAGCGAGGCTGCAAGGTGACAGACTTTCGTGGAAGAGTCCCAGGAGTTGGCTTCTGCAACGATGAGGAACTGCTTCTTGTAAACATTCCACGAGGTCTTCCCATCAAACGTGGCCAGTTTGATGGATGGACGAGAAGTTCCAGCTGCCGCTACACAGTCACTTGAGTTGTTGCAGGATGCTGATGATTTCGATTCAATTTCTTTAATTTTCTTTTCCATATGGTTTTCTACTGTGGTGATTCGGTTCTCAACGCTGTCAACTTTTTCTTCTAGAACCTTCACTTTATTTTCCATATTGGTGAATTTACTTTCCACCAAACTTTTCATTGACGTTAGATCGCTTTTAATTTCTTCAGCTAGATCCTTTTTTAATTGTTCTTGATTAGTAGCCAGATCATTTTTTAATTGCTCTTGATTAGTAGCCAGATCATTTTTTAATTGTTCTTGATTAGTAGCCAGATCATTTTTTAATTGTTCTTGATTAGTAGCCAGTTCATTTTTTAATTGTTCTCGATTAGTAGCCAGTTCATTTTTTAATTGTTCTTGATTAGCAGTCATGTCACTTTTAACAGCGTTGATCGCATCAAGGAGTTTTTTCAGTTGTTCCTCCATTGCTCGAGTAATCACCATAAAATTCTGAAGTCAAAAAGTCCTTAGGAAGAAAAGTCCAAGTTCACAGATAATTCCAAGAAAGTCCTTGAAGATGCCCCACGTTGGGCGCCAAAATTGTAACGAGTCCGTAGCACCTTCAACTTTCTTCAAATGAGCATTCCAATCTTGAGGAAGTAACTATAAATTTATTTACAAGTATTTACACTATTTACAATATGAGCAGGAAACAATTGCTAAACATCCAGCAATTAGGTAGCAAAACAGTACACTGTACTCTCAACAGTAACTCAGCACCACGTATCAAACGTGAACAGTAATTAAGCAATTACAAAAGCAAAACAACCATTCGCCAAGCGAACGAAAACGAGTCACCAGATCAAATCTGAAAGCAACTGACTGACTTGTGTTCAAGGCCAGCTTTTTATACACTCAAGGACATTTCTAGCAAAATCTGGAGTATTCCAATTCATTCATGAAATTTCTAAAAAGAAGAAAAAAAACACACTCAGCGGGGAAAATGTCTTCACGCTTATCAAATGTAGGGCAAGTATAAAAACTACAAAACGTTACAGGGCCGGTATACCAGTGATAAAAGTGATATCTTCAGATACCTTTGCAACATGACGTCAGATAAAACCAAAACTAATGAAAATGATGCAAGGCAGGAAAAACAACAACTATTTACAAGATTTGTAACAATATGTTAAACTCTTGTTTAGCTTACCGTAAGTGTCTGATGATGTACTAGGCTTCGTGCATTGTTCGCATTGTAAAGTTCTTCACTTGCAGTCGGTAAAACTCCCCTAGCAACATCATCTCATCGGCCGATGATCGGCCATTCATCGAAACCCGATGAAATTCTCATCGGCCGATGATCCAATATGTCTCATCGGCCAAACAGAATCCGAGCAGCAAAATCCGATGAGTTTTGCTCGAAATACGATGAGATTTGGAGCAATTTACGAGCAGAACAGTCCCGTGCCGATGAATTTCATCGGGGAACTTGATCGGAAGGATATCGTTTTCTGATGGAATATAGCTCGGCTTATTTTCATCGGGAAAGTTGATTGGAAGGATATTGCTTTCCGATGAGAAGTAGCTCATCGAAAACCATGCTCGGTTACTGATCGGAACGATATCATCGTGCGTTACGGGATCAGTTTACGAGGAGTTAGATGATCGGCAGAGCAAAATCCGATGAGTTGAGGCTACTTGGGTCAGAATCGTTTTTTAGATCTGCTACTGTTCAAATGAATGTTAGTTATAATTCAACCGCGACGAGATGGCCGGTGTCAATCAAATGAGAAAACGAGTCCATTCCTTAAAATAGGTAGAATTTCTACCCATTCAAATTCCCCCATCAATTGTGAATCCCATTCCTCAATTTTCATCTGCGTTTCACCCCTTCCTAAAAATGGACAATCCTGATAAAAGGAGGAGTCATAGGCCATCTCTGCGAAGTTGAATTATGCATTGCATAGAAAAATACTTACAACTGTATCAGGTGTATTGATACAGTCAGTGCTATAATTCGAAAGAAATATTAAGGGAGATATTAAATCCCTCTCGTGCAGTTTTGCATCGAAGAGAGCTCAGGTGTCTCCATCAAGTGGAAACGGGGCGTCAAAATTAACTGTGTCATTGTCACCCACGTCTTAACGGTGTCACATGAAAGACTGGATGAAAATATAGGGGGATAGCATTAGGTCTGTAAAAAGGATTAAGCTTCTTATGCAACACCATTAGAAAGGGGAGGAAAATTGGGGAGACTCATCTTGGACTTATCCAAAGAAAAAGTGGCTTGAAACCATTCCATAATACATTTGCATTATATTTATAACAAAAACCAAACAGTTCGGGGAACTGCAACCCATCTCCCTCCGCCTCCCAATTACTGCTCTGATACGATGCTGCAATTTCGAGAGTTACAATACAAAGGAAAATGTATAGCAATCTAGGCAAAATTTTC